>JBBPBX010008302.1:16209-43011 GCA_038048925.1 Garcialebias charrua | reverse complement strand
CCCCCGCCCCACTCATGTCGACCACCCGGTGTGCCACGCAACGCGCCCCCACTCATGTCGACCACCCGGTGTGCCACGCAACGCGCCCCCACTCATGTCGACCACCCGGTGTGCCACGCAACGCGCCCCCACTCATGTCGACCACCCGGTGTGCCACGCAACGCGCCCCCACTCATGTCGACCACCCGGTGTGCCACGCAACGCGCCCCCACTCATGTCGACCACCCGGTGTGCCACGCAACGCGCCACGCCCCTCTGTCGGCACACACACACACAGCGCTGCTGCAGAGACAGGGGAGAAGAAAGGCGAAAGTTGCTTCATGTCATTTTTAATATAAACTGCCTGTTGACTGTGGGCGCTCACTGATGTCATCTGTATTCTGTGTGGGTCTGCGCTCAGATCCGGGGCTGACACTATGATCAAAGGCGAGTCAATTTTAATTCGCCAAACGCGTTTGTGTGTTTTCTGACGCATAAAAGCCGGAATGAATGGACACTTCCTGCTCGCGGTGGCAGGAAACTATATCCTTATATGGTGTTTTGAGGGGTGGGAATTATGTAAATAACCTCCCGCGTGCACGAGCAGGTGAATAGAACAGGTGGGATTCATCATTATTTACACAGCTCATATACACACATTTCCTGACGATAGAAGACTGTGTTGGATCTGACGTGGCATGCTCGTACGAACGCTTCGTACGAACAAAAGTAGGAGGAAGTTAGGATAAGAATACGAAAATTTTTGTGCATGAGGGCCATTGTCTTTAGACCTAGGACAAAATCTTGAAACCCCTATCACCCAGGATGAAATTAAAGTGGCTATATCTTCCATGCAGTCTGGAAAATCGCCAGGGCCCGATGGGTTCCCAGCAGATTTTTTTAAGACATTCTCAAACGATCTTTCATCTTTTTTGCATTTGGTGTTTATTGAGTCGGTGGAGTCTGAGGCTCTTCCTCCCACATGTTATCAGGCCTATATCTCCCTGCTGTTGAAAAAGGACAAAGACCCGTTGGACTGTGCATCTTACAGACCTATATCTTTATTAAACACAGATGTCAAGATACTGGCCAAATTGCTAGCTCATCGATTGGAAAATGTCCTTCCTTCTATTATTTCTCCTGACCAGACTGGTTTTGTTAAAAATCGCCATTCTTTTCACAATATTAGACGTTTATTCGACATTATATACACATCTAATAATCATGTAGCAGAATGTCTGATTTCTATGGATACCGAAAAGGCATTTGATAGAGTCAATTGGCATTATTTGTTTTTTACCTTGGAGAAATTTGGTTTTGGCCCTCTATTTTGTTCCTGGATAAAATTGTTATATAAATGTCCTTTAGCTTCAGTGTTAACAAATAACCAATATTCAGAGTACTTCAGGCTGTATCGTGGAACGAGGCAAGGATGTCCTTTGAGCCCCATGTTATTTGCCTTGGCAATTGAACCACTCGCTGTGCTGATCCGTGGCAGCAGGGAGATACAGGGAATCCGTAGAGCTGGCACTGACCACAAGGTCTCACTTTATGCTGATGATTTGCTTTTGTATGTTTCTTACCCACTTAAGTCATTACCTGCAATACTCCAGGTGCTAGATAATTTTGGAAAATTGTCCGGGTATAAAATAAATTTGGATAAAAGAGAAATATTTTTAATTAACAATGAGGCTATAAAACTTGATTATGGCAGTTTTCCCCTTAGGAAAGTGACTGAACATTTTAAATTTTCATTCATTCAACCTTTATTTAGTCAGGTAAATCTTTTGAACCTCATGGGCTCATTTACGAAAGCGACCTGCTAAAACTAAAGAACAATGAACAGCAGTGATAGAATTTCATTAAACAATAAACAAACAAACAATAAACAATAGAAAACATCCATCCATCCATCCATTTTCTTCCGCTTATCCGGGGTCGGGTCGCGGGGGTAGCAGCCTAAGTAGGGAGGCCCAGACTTCCCTCTCCCCAGCCACTTGGAGCAGCTCCTCTGGGGGAATCCCAAGGCATTCCCAGGCCAATAGAAAACAAAAATAGAGAAAAAAACAAAAGATTTTTTTTCTTTTTTTTAACAAAGTATCAAAAAACTAGCAAAACATTACAACAAATATCTTGGCATATGTGTCACTAGAAAATATCAAAACTTATTCAAAACTAATTTTCTTCCTTTAATTGATCAGTCAAAACAACTCTTGTCTAAATGGTCCCCATTGTTACTGTCCCTGGTGGGTAGAATTAATTCTGTGAAAATGATGCTGCTTCCTAAATATTTGTATTTTTTCCAATGTCTCCCTGTTCTGATTCCTAAATCATTCTTCAAAACTCTGGACACATTAATTATTTCTTTTATTTGGAATGGTAAACATCCCAGGTTAAGAAAAGCCTTCCTTCAAAGACCTAAACAGTCAGGTGGAATGGCCTTGCCCAACTTTCAAAACTACTATTGGGCAGCTAACATTCGAGGACTACTTCACTGGCAGTACTTTCATTTGGATCCTTCACCTCCAGTCTGGGTGTCCATGGAGGTTCATACTGGAGGTACTGGAATTTCTCTGCCTTCACTTTTAGGTTCGCCTTTTCCTCTGACCTGTTCAGTTCCATTTGGTGGCCCAGTGGTTAAACAGTCTCTTAAAATCTGGTCTCAATTCAGAAAAACTCTTGGTCTCCAGGCTTTTTCACTTTTAAGTCCTGTTGCAGGTAATCACCTGTTTGCTCCATCAGCTGGATTTCGAGTTTGGCATGAAAAAGGAGTTAAATGCTTTGCAGATTTATATTCAAATGGATGCTTTTCCAGCTTCTCTGAACTAACAGAAAAGTTTGGAATTGCATCCTCAAATTTTTTCAGATTTCTTCAGGTCAGGCATTATGTGAAAAGTATGACACCACAATTTCCCTATAAACCTCCAGATAACCCTCTTGATGCATTTCTGTCAATCAATCCCACTTCCAAAGGTGTGTTGTCTCAACTTTATAGTCTTATCTTCAGATTGAATTGTCCATCTCTGACTGCTATTAAAACAGTCTGGGAACAAGACCTTCAATCTCCCCTCTATGACGAGGTGTGGGACTCTATTCTGCATCAGGTGCATTCAACTTCAATGTGTGCTCGTCATGCACTCCTGCAATTTAAAGTTGTCCATCGGGTACACTATTCTAAAGTTAAATTGGCACGCATTTATCCAAACGTGGATCCAACGTGTGACAGGTGTAGGAGTGCACCTGCTACACTAATCCATATGTTTTGGTCTTGTCCTACCCTGGCTAACTTCTGGAAATCAGTTTTCCACACTATATCTGAAGTTTTGCAATGTGAGATTGAGCCAAAGCCCATCTCCGCCGTCTTTGGAGTGGCCCCAGAACTAGACATACCACGCTTTAAACAAAGAATGCTTTCATTTTTATCTTTACTTGCCAGGAGAGCCATTTTATTAAAGTGGAAAGATCCAGCTCCCCCGTCACATTCACATTGGATCAGGGATATTATGTTATGTATGGACTTAGAAAAGATAACATTTACTCTCCGGGGTTCTGAAAATAAATTTTATAAAGTTTGGTACCCCTTCTTAACAGTTTATGAGAAATCTTCTACAACTGTCGTTGAGTAGCTCCCCCCCCCCCATACTTTTTTTTTTTGTAGTTTACTTAATTTTACCTTATATAGTTTATGGACATGGGTCTATCTAAAATAGCATTGTATAATTGTGATTTATTTTATTTATTTTATTTTATTAATTATTGCATTGTAGAATAGTGACTGATTTTAATTTATTTTATTAATTGTTATTACTACCACCTCTACTTTGCGCAAATGTTATTTGGTGGGTTTATCTGCTGTCTGGGGTTTTGTTTTTGGGTTAAAATCTGTGAATATTAGCTTGTTATGCACGTTTTTGTACCATATTTGTCAATATACAGCTAATAATCAATAAAAAATATATAAAAATGAAATGAAAAAATCATATGTAATACTGTGTCCTACATGGGACATATTGGGATATTTGAAAAAAAAAAAAAAAAAACAGCACAGAAACAGTTACATATTGATGACATCACAATACATACAGTATATTCAATTCAAATCAGTTTATCTATATAGCGATAATTTACAACAATGTTGTCTTAGGGCACTTTACAGAACCATTCACATACTGTATATAAAAAAGCAAATTAGTAAAGTTCTCTATGTAAGAAAATCAGCAGACTCCTTGAATCTTCACTTTGTCGCAGTCTTGAGCAAGCACAATGGCAAGAGTGGAAAGGAAAACATCCCCATTAAAAGGAATATATGCATGAGGAAGGCAGATGAAGGCAGTGAGTTTGTCTGTGGACACTGCCAGATAGTCTTCATAGTCCTGATAAGAGATGGTGCAGTGTCTATCAGCTGGCTCAGGTCTGACACAGGATAGATAAAAACAGTTATTTTGGGTCAGACCGACTGCTTGATTTCTGTCTAGATTATAGTTCTACTGGTACATCTCAATGGCAACTTCAAACAGCAAATTATGTGGTCAACACCACCAGGCCGAGCTTGTAGCTTCTCCAAGGTCGAGTCCTTCCCGCCAGCGACTTTCATGAGCCACAAGTGGCTTGCGATTCTCTGAAATTGCATCCAGCTTATGGCTCAGCTCACACAACATCTGAGTCAGAGTGCTCACCGCATGGCACATTCCTTCACACAAGTTGGGCAGCCTTACAATGGCCAGAACATCTGTCAACATTTTCCATATTTATCGATATTGTAGCATGAAGCTGCACTCCTATAACTATGACTCCTGGTCCTTGGGAGTCTTCTGTGATGAGTTCCACTGCCTGCAGCTCTAGCTCCTGATTGGCCGCTGATTTCCACCAGCTGGCGGCCATCCATCTGATGAGGACCTTCCACTATTTAAGGCTGCAGTCTAGTGTGACTCATCGCTGGAGCATTGATTCCTGTTTACGGTATTTATGCTTTCAGCCAGTCTTGTGTTCAATATGAGAGAAACTTACCTCCTTTCTTGTGCCTACAGTCATCCTGTCTCCTCAACTCCTGTTTGGTTCCGAATTCCCGTGGTCCTGGTTCCAGTCCTCCGTGCCTTGCCTTCCAGCCACACGCCCATCCAACCTGTGCCGACTATTTCCCTGGACTCTGTCTCTGGTGATATTGGGTGGATTTCACCCATACTCAGCACCTCCATCTGTAAGGAAACACAAACAATCACAATAAGAACGCTGTAAGTGGACTCCACTGATCCAACTCTCTTTCCCCCAGTTCTCCAGGAGATGAACCACTGTAAATAATTGCACTGTGAATAATAAACATCACTATTCTTTCTAACTGTATCTTGTCCTTTCTGGTCTCGTACAACTCTGGATTCCCCGCGTCGTGACATCTTCCAGATTAATCATGAATTGTGTTCTTTAAAGTTACATTTGACTTCAATAATGTCTGATGTTTTCCACACATTTCCCGTCCTTGTACACAGGGTCAGCTACAGTCTGACAAATATTTACCTTATAGTTCCTATGCTTTTAAGAAAGAAAAACAAATCATTAATGAAGTTTGTTTTATTTGATTAACAAGTGTGAACATGAATAATTTTGATTGTTTTCAATAATTACAATTAAATCATGTGAAATATTATAATGTGTTCAACATATTTCTCTGTACTGTTTTCAGAAAGTGATTATTCCTTCAAAGACACCTGTCGTAAATGTTTTTTGCACTGGAGTGGTTTGCTTCAGCAGGGAAGTCACAATGTTCCTGAGAGTAGTCAAAACAATCTTCTCAGAGCTGTTGTTTTGCACAAATATCCTTTGTGTGAGTAGGCAGTTCATTTTGGGCTCCCGAACCTGACCAGTTTGTTTTGAAGTCCACTCATTCAGTCCTGAACAGATAAACATGTTGCTCAATTAAAATTGTTAGAAGTTTAAATTGCTACAGAAGAAGAAGTTTCACCGAAAGACTCACATTCTCAGCTTGAAGTCTAAGCCAGTTTAAGGCTGCGATGAATGGCACCTTCTCATCAGCTGTTGTCCGCACCATCCCCTGAAGCTGTCACAGTGACTTTCCACTACCTTGGACATTTCCTGACAAGTTCTTATCGTGGTGTCGCTGGTCTGATCCACCAGCAGAACCCCAGAAAGATGAATGATGAAGTGCCTTCAACACTGATCTGGTAAGGAGAAGAAAACTGGTGACAGGAAGCCTTGGTTTGCCTACTCCCTTTTAGCTGATACAACTTGGTAAATAATTTCCTGACTTGCAGTGATAATAAATGACTTAATCTGATCACATTAAATAACTTATTTTAACCAAAATCCAAAGTAAACTATTTATTAAAATAGTCAAATTGTCTAAATTCACATGTGCATAGAAACCAAAATAATTCCTGCTAAAATAGTTAATTTTGCATTAGATAAGATAATTACTGCACTAAATTGTTATTGTTGTTGAGTCTTAGTTTGATTATTTTTGTAATAAAACTTCAAAGACAACTTTGGTATCTTCATTCGGATGAATACTCATTTGTTGTGGCGTGGGACTCCCTGTAATTAACGGATTCTACTTCAGTGACTGATTCTGATTGTTAAAGTGTGAATATATGAATTAAAGTGAGACTAAACCCAGGTTGAGACGGTAACTCCTCCCCCAGGCCATTTTCAAAATTTCTCTCAAAATAGGCGTGTCGAGAGACAAGCAGGGGAGGAGGTTGTGGGTTGTCCTGTGTTCACGCCCCCTCTAGTGGTGAACTCTCACCCCTCCCCAAGTTTAGATTTCAAAATGGCGGATAGTCGCGTCTTCAGTAAGTAAATGCCTAAACTTGTACTAAAATAACAGTTCTAAAATGTTGTTGCGTGTATTTAATCACACACAGCTTAAGCGTATGCTTCTGAACACTGAACACATGAAAAACCTGTGTTTAGCTGCATGGCATGAGGTGTACGGTTGTGTTTTTGTCTTTGTTTGGATCACAACGGAGTTGTAGTCCAGCTGCAGTGACTTTAATTCACCACATCTTATTACTTAGCACATTACAAAAGTAACGTTTCATAATATATTTTATTTTAAAATATTGATTTCATCTACCCTCGTTTTTTTGACGTTTTGGCTTAATTTTAATATGCAACCTAGAACTGAACACACGTTGTTTTTTGAATTGACTATAAATGAGCACTAAACAGTGGTAAAATATTTTATTTGTTTTCCAAAGATCCGTGTTTAGAAACATTCTATAAGCTTGTATGATATATTTGTTAGGACGTGCATACAGTATATGTTTAAGCTATGTGTCAGCTAATCAAAACTGAGCACAGCTGGTAAGATTTATGAGAAATTATATTTTTTCAATGCAAACCAAACAAATTGCAATGAATTTAACAATACTGTATCCTTTCAAATGTTTTTTTCAGAGAACTGTGATGACTCAAGCACCCATGCAGCAGCCACGCAGAGTAAGACGATCCCATGATGATGCAGTCTCGGCCAGAGCTGCTGCTTCTCCTGAGACCTGCATCCACGACAATGTTGGTGCAGCTGAGACCCTGGTGTTTGTTTGTGGCTGGCAGGTGCAGCATCTTGAAGGTGGTTGGGACTGCTTTCTCTTCTGTCCACTGCATCCATACAGACGAGCTGGAGGTGGTGTCCCGTGTGACACGACACAGAAACTTTTGTTGTTTTGAATTAACTTACTGTTAATAAAATGAATCATAAACAACTAGTTTTTGTAATCAATTTCTTTCTTTACAGACCTCTGTATTGATAAATACATTTCCAAGTCATACATCAAAGTCAAATTTAAAAGTCAACTTTATTGTCCAAACTGCAATATGTACAGAACATACACAGGATTGAAATTGCATTTCTCTCAGATGCATGCATAATTTAAACAAACATTTAATAAACATGTTTACATCAGCAATTTTTACAAAGTAATGTTTAAATTTAATATAAATTATAATTGTTTCAGGTGTGCAAATATTAAATATTGTAAAACAAAAGAAACAAAGTGCAATAATCAATTAGAGTAATCCAAATTGTACATTATTAAAAAAGTTATAGGAAGCATACATTTTTAAACGTTAAAATTTAAAAGTTTCCTGTACTTGAATTTATGACTTATAAAAAAATCCCTTTCTGACATAGGTTATGGCCAGATGTGAACAGGTGGGTGTGTACACCTGTGTTACAGACCACCCAGGTGCCCAGTCCACACAGGGTTAGAAGAAAACATAAATAATAATTTAACACAAGCACATAGTAATTTACATAAAGGGTATCCTATTCTAAAAGAAGTTCACAGAACCAGATGCGAAGTGCCAAATGTGTGACATGTATTTCAAATTCAGCGGAAGATGATGCAGAGTCTCGGCCAGAGCTGCGTCATCTCTTGAGACCTCCATCCACGACAATGTTGGGTGCAGCTGAGACCTTGGTGTTTGTTTGTGGATGGCAGGTGGACCATCCTGCGGGTGGAGCATCCTGAAGGTGGTCTCGAGTGTTTGGGACTGCTGCACGGCTCAGATTCCCTGGATGTGGAACGCCTCATATGGAGCTAAAAAACAACAACACATTTTTAATCACCTTACAAAAAAACATACTTGAGAAACATTACTGTTCTATCACTTTGTTGACCTGTCAAACAGATGACCCAGTGCAAAATAAATACTGCTGCACAGATTATTATTATTATTTTACAAATACCTTGATCCACAACATTATTTGCAACAAAAGAACGCAGGTGCTGTGCGAATTTCTGTTCCCCCGTGAGAATCTGTTCCCCCTGTGTCGGGAGCGCGCACCCTTTCTCTCAAATAATGAAAAAACAACAACAACAAAAACCCAGACATTAACTATCAAAAAATAGCAGCTAGAAATAATTTTTCTCCAGTCATATTTTTAATTTGAATGAGATTTAGCCTACCACAAAGCCTACACTTATCTTTGCAGGAAGTTTTCTTGTCCTCTATCAGCTGCTTCCAGCCTTCTATATTAGTAATAAAAATTATAAATAGGCTATATATGATGTGTTGGTGGCTGATACTTTGTATTTGTCAGACTAGATTCTGTCGGAGATAAATAAATAAAAAACCTGTACAGTAGTCTACACCCCACACTCTAGACCAGGTTTATTTATTTAGTGGAGGTTTTATATTTATTTATTTATCACCAGGAGCTGTCGATTAAAATGAGCTATAACCGTGACACGATAGTGTGGACTCGTTTCAGAACTCAGATGCGCCTCACGGTCGGATCCCGACACAGGGGGAACAGATTCTCAGGGGGGAACAGAGCATTTAAACACAACTACACAAACTAACGTTGATCAGCAACAGATGAAAACGCCACGACCTTATGTGGGGCCACACCGAAGCAAAGCTGCAGGTCGCAAACACAGCACATGAAGAAACACGTCATATACTCAAAAGATAAATTATGGAATGAAAGGTGTAAAATGGTACTCACCTCCAAACGGATTGTACCCTGATGGTGTAAGGGTGGGTGAACATCAGTTTGAAGAGCTATTCTTGGAACAGCTTCACTCATCAATGCTAATGCTATGTTGCTAATCGCTAATCCAACCCCTGAACTCTGGAGGGGGAGTGACCTTCTCGGGGGAGTGGCTCCAGTTTTATATTAAGGCAGGAGACGATGTGACGTCACAACGGAGCAGACATGTCACAACAGAGCATTTGAGCTAATAGTAAAATTAACGTGCAATAACCTCTGTTCAACCCATAGGGCTACCGTGAACACGTTTTTAGACCAAATATTGCCGATTTTAACTAATACGCACAAATACATGAAAATTTACACAGAAATAGTGCTCTGAAACTTTTAAAACACATTCTAGGGAGTTTATCAGCTAAAAAAAGTTAATTTTGGGTTTAGTCGCTCTTTAAGTTATTGTTTGTCATTAAACTGACCAACTGGTGCCCCGCTTTAATGAGTGCTAAATAAATAAAAACAAAATGTAGTGAAGAAGATTGGAGAAAGTGTCACCCGTCTTCCTCCATCTCACCTTCGTATTTACTACAATGTGCAAGGTAACTGCCAACTCCAAAAAGCAGAAATCTTATTGTCATAAATCCAATTATGTACACGTCTTCTACATCCTTAATGGACATTATGGAAAGCCACACAATCTTCCATTGCCCCCAGGAATCCATTGTGTATCCAGGTGCAAGTGTCTTGTCAGGGCAAGAGGGCTCTCCTTCACCCTGCCTTCTTGTCGAGAAAATTGTATCAGTTGTATTGAGAACCAGCTGACCAGATCCATAATTTACAATTTGGAATATATGTAAAATGAGACTTTGATAGTGTTCACAGAACAAAGAGCAGAGCAGGAGGGAAGCAGGAGTGAGAAGGAAAAACATATGTCTTCCTCAAGAGCAAGCAGGAAAAAGAAAAATAGAAACATCTTGGAGATATAACAGTGAGATTTTTGACTCAATTATTCAATGGCATTTTGAGAGGGAAAATTCCAGAGACATTGAGAAGTGTGCTCATGCCCATTTTCAAGAACAAGGGTGATGTACAGAGTTGTAGGAACTACAGGAGAATCAAATGTATGAACCACATGATGAAGATCTAGGAGAGAGTTGTGGAAGCAAGACTTAGAAAATAAGTGACTGTGAGAAACAGTATGATTTCATACCAAGAAAGAGCACCACAGATGCCATATTTGCTTTGAGGATGCTGATGGAGAAGTACAGAGAGGGTCAGAAAGAACTCCATTGTGTCTTTGTGGGTTTAGAAAAAGCATATGACAGGGTGCCAAGAGAGGAGGTGTGGTATTGCATGAGTAAATCTGGAGTGGCAGAGAAGTATGGTGGACTGGTATAGGACATGCATGAGGACAGTGGTGATATGTTCTGTGAGAGTGACACATGTGGAGGTGGGACTACATTACTAATTGCCTATGAGCCCCTTCTCATTTGCTTTGGTAAAGAATGGACTAACAGATGAGGTCAGGCAGAAATCCTCATAGATTATGATGTTTGCAGATGACACTGATCTGTGATGAGAGCAGGGAACATGTAAAAGAGTACTTCGAGAGGTAGCTGTATGCACTTGAAAGAAGGGGAATAAAGTCAGCCGTAGTAAGACAGAGTACATGTGTGTGAATGAGAGGGAGGCTGGTGGAACAGTGAGGCTACAAGGAGCAGAGGTCACAAAGGTGCAGGATTCGAGTGATTTGTGACAAAAAGGTGTCAGCAAAGGTTAAAGGAACGTTTATGAACAGTTGTGAGACCAGCTTTGTTTTATGGTCTGAAGACAGTGGCATTGACAAAGATACAGGAGAAAAGAGTGGAAGTGACAGAGCTGAAGATCTTAAGGTTCTCCTTGGGGATGACAAGGATAGATAACATTAGGAAGGAATAAAATCATCAGAGGTACATCACATTGTTGAACAACTGCAAGATAAAGTTATGGAGGCCAGTAAGGCAGGGCCATATCATATTGTTCACAATCATACCTGTAAAAAAGCTTGCCCGGGAAAATAAATGATATCATGATATGCTAATTTCATGCTGTGTTTCTCCATCCAGCTCTAAACTGCAGGTACAGACAGTGACAGCTCAACTGTCTCTGCCTCTCCTCCACGAGCACAACTCGGCTTTGATCTCCACCACCCTGCTCTGGGCTGCTGGTGCGGGCGCAGCGGCTGGGTTCCCCCTGCTCTAAACTGCCGGTACAAACATGCACAAGTCAGCTGTGTCTCGAGTTCCACAGTCCATGGACAAAGAGGCAGGTGATCAAAGACAGAGCATCAGAGGAATTAATCATCCTTGCAGGACCAGAGGAAGCTGAAACACCACAAGTTTCAGGGTCAGCTGAAGACACCTTGTTACAACTTGTGGAAGTTATACTTCATTTAAAGGCAACATATATTTTGTTGTATATTACATTAATGCTCAGCAGATCTTAAGCTTCATTTTATTTAGTTATTTTGGGAAACTGCACCTGCACTTTAGTTTTTGTGGTGGATTTTGTTGATCTATATTTTGTGCAGACTTTTTCAATCTATATAACAGAATAATCATTTTTATTTTTATTGTTATACTTTGAGACTGAACACTTGACTAAATATAATTTGAAACCGAATACTTTACTCAATAAAGTAATTTCAGTAAAATTAACCCTTGTTTTTTTCTTTTCTTTTAAATATATAATACTGCAAAGCAACATGTTAAGTTAATTTAGTCAAATGAACAAGTATGATTTCTGTTTTTTTTTTGTTATATCACAAAATGTATTGTTATCGTCAGAATGCTCTGAATCTGAAATATCACAATATTACAGTTGAGCCACATCGCCCACCCCAGAGGCCAGACTGAGATGGTTTGGACATGTCCAGAGAAGGGACAATGTCCAATTAGAAGAATGTTTTCAGTTAGAAGAAGGATGTTCGAAATGCAGCTCAGGAAAAAGACAAAGAGGAGATGTATGGATGCAGTTAGAGAGGACATGGAGGTAGTTGGAGTGAGGACAGAGACAGAGGACAGAGTGAGGTGGAGGAGGATGACTCCCTGTGGAGACCCTTGAAGAGCGAACAACTGAAAGATTGATTGTCCACTGTTTAAAATGTTCAATGTTTTATTTGCATCATGTCAAACTAAGGATATTTTCATTATATGCATGCAGATCAGAAACATGCTATAACATATGATAAGTCTCTGTGTGTGTAAGAGTTGCACAGACAGCCTGTAGTTAAATTGATGCTACATTTGTAGATATGTGTAGACTTTACTTTGCCCTAAGGAATTCAGCTGCGTCAGAAACTTACAGGGAGGAAAGAGTTTCAGGGGAATGAAATATAAATGTGTGTTTGTGTGTGTGTCATCTGGTATTAGTTTAAACTTTGAGTGTCATAAGGCTTTGACCATATTGCTCTCCTAATCCGGCACCAGCTGAAGGGGACAGATGACTGTGACCGAAACATGCATAAGGTCGTGTTTTGATTGGATTTATGTATGTAGAAAAGACTAGGGAGTTTTTAACATTACAGTATTAGATCCAGCCCATGATCTTCAACCCCTTATAAATTATATCTGCAGTTTGTTTGTACCCAGAGTAACAATATGATGGGAGGGGTAGTAGGGGTCAAACTAATATGTAGTGATTTGCAGACCTCATTAAAATGTAAATTTAAAAAACATGTTTAGTCTGGAGATGGGAAACTATGGTTTATCACTGGAGCTAAATCTAAATGGTAAATGGAGCTTACTTATATAGCGCTTTCCAGCCCCCTATGAGGGGCCCCAAAGTGCTTCACAGTACCAGCCATCCACCCATTCATACACACATTCATACACCGGTAGCGGTAGCCTGCCATGCAAGGTGCTGCCAGTCCTACCGGGAGCAACTCAGGGTTAAGTGTCTTGCCCAGAGACACAACGAGGTATGCAGTGACCGGGAATCAAACCCAATACCTTCCGGTCCTGAGCCGGCTGCCCTGCCTCTACACCATCTCGGCCCCATCTAAACAAAAAGCTTACCTTGGTTCAGACCAAAGAAGCCTTAAGATGCCACTTCCATGTGGGCTCAACTTCTGAAGGGAGAAGACTCAAGGCCAGGTCCAATTTAAGATAGGTGGGAGAAGAAGTCAGGAGCCAGGCAAGCTTTAAAAAGTGATTCACCATTGTCTTCCAATGATGCATTTAAAGGCATATCATTCCTTGTGTGCAATTCCTAGGCTTGCAGCCACACTAATTCTCTCCACAGCTGCCGCTAATACCCATGAGCCACCACTCCATACCTGCACCTGATCTGAAAGACTTCTCTGCAGAATATAAAAGCTCATGCCAGATGTTCTTCCAATGCTGGGACATTAATGTGATACCTCATGGGAAAAGTTGGATGGCTGGTAAACTATTTTCTAAACAGTTTTACTAACTTGTTTTTTTTTTTATATCTTCTCCAGTGACTTTCAAGTCTTATTCTCTCAAGTCTTCTATGACTTCCTCGTCCCTTATGACTTTACCTAGACATCATCTTGTCCCTTCAACCATCCAAACATCAGACTGGATTAGCAACAACCAAATATCAACAACCTGTTCCTTTCTCCAACAGTACTCACCCCTGGAACATCTCTCCCTCCTCTCTGGCTCAATCTACAAACACAAGCAACAGTATGAAAACCATATCAGCAAACAAGAGTTATTATACCATCTAACCAGAAATAATCTCAATAATCACCTTGTCCTTTTTCCCTTTCAGCTCTGAACATCACCTACACTTGTAAATTAAACACCTTTTGTACGCCTGCCTCTGCCTCTTTCTCAGTCTGTTAACTTGGGGTCAGTATTAACTGAAATCATATTACCTTGAAAGAATGCACGTCACCCACCACCTTTTATGTTAGTTTAACCTTCCTATGGTGTTAGGGTCCGTAGTGACCCGTTTTAAATTTTAAATCATGATACTGTCTTTTAAATATTTTTTTTTGCATCAAGGCTTTTTGACTTTGTCTGGAACCTTTATTTAAAAAAAATAATGTTTTTATTTATTTAAATTTATTTTTTATAAAACAACACGCACTTGCCATGCTGGGGTCAGTTGTGGCCCAGTTATGGTATAAGACTATCAACCAATAATCAGTGTCAAAACTGAAATCATAAACACACTGTGACCTCACTAACTTTGTCATACATATGTTATTTTTTTAAATTTAAATTTATTTTTTATTTTTTATAAAACAACACGCACTTGCCGCGCTGGGGTCATTTGTGACCCAGTTATGGTATAAGACTATCAACCAATAATCAGTGTCAAAACTGAAATCATAAACACACTGTGACCTCACTAACTTTGTCATACATATGTTATTTTAAAGATGTGTTCTAATACTTCTTAAGTGAGATTTCTATTTTCAAAAATTAAGCTATGATGTACACAAGTTTTAATTGTAGATTTCAAGACCTTTAAATATAAAAGTGAGGAAAATTTAAGTCAAAACCTGAAAGACAGTGAAACTAATTTTTTCCAATAGCTTTGTTGGGCATAAAAGTGAGGCTCAAGAATGGAATAGTGAATTTAAAACGTGTTATTTTGGGATCCTTTTCTTTCCTATCTGTATTGGGAGATATTTGAATGTACTATTTGGGTACAAGTGCGATTTCAGCTAAAAATAGGTAGACACGCAGATTGTTTTAAAATTGTTTTGTGTATGTGTGTGATGTTGAATGCAGGCATGAAGGAGAGAAAAAAAACCTAACACAACGCAGAAAGATATGTCAGATAGATGACCTAAAAAGCACCCATGCTCGAATAAATAAATAAAAATAAATAAGATCG
The DNA here is from genome assembly GCA_038048925.1 of Garcialebias charrua. Classification (NCBI taxonomy): domain Eukaryota; kingdom Metazoa; phylum Chordata; class Actinopteri; order Cyprinodontiformes; family Rivulidae; genus Garcialebias; species Garcialebias charrua. Next base: position 27,734 of record JBBPBX010008302.1, on the reverse strand, counting down.
GATAAAAAAATAAAAAATAAAAAATAGAGCTAACTCTTTTGAAATAGACCTGACTGACAAAAACAGTTGTTTGTACATTATTTTGGAGAGAGCAACAGGAAATTCTCTGCAAAGTTACTTTAAAAGAAGAATGCTTGTTGCCCAGCTGTTCTGAACTAAAACTATTTTTCTGTGAAACTGTCTGAGCTAAAAACAGGTATTTTTACGTTTTGGGTGAAACAAACAACGGACCGGTTTCGTGCCTCAGGGGACACTGAGTTGTGGTTGTCATCTGTGAAGACCACACGTTGGCCTGGGGTGACACACACACACGCACACACGCGCACACACACGCGCACATGCACGCGCACACACATGCGCATGTGCATGCGCACATGCACGTATGCACACACATGGCTAGGTGGAACAGTAGTAGTGTTTCCATCAAGGTTTTTTGATGTGCATCTTGAAGTATCGCATCAGAAAAGCTGAATGGAAAATGGCACGATTCTAATTAACTTCTTCGAATCAGAGCCGATGCACAAAACGAGAGATGGAAGCAGATTTGCCAACTCAGTTCTGCCGTAGCGAACATTTACGTCACGTGACTTCATCTCCGGACAACATGTAACATTGCTAAAACTAATTGGCATGACAGAATAAATACAACTTGCCCGATAGCAACACGTACCTGAAATATTCTTTTCAACCGCTACATCTTGTCTACTGTAGACATGCATAACGTTGACGTCTGATATAATGATGCTGACGTCTGACGTAATGCCGCTTTGCGTGGCCTGATGGATGCGTTTCGGGCCAGTTGAGGGAGACACTTCTGATTCGCATTGATATTTGTTTGCATTTTTGCGAACTTTCAAGGGTTCGCTCGGGGTTTGAATTGAAAATAGATGCAAACACGGTAAGTGACTTGATCATATTTCAGAATTAGTTGGTCCCACCTGTCTTTAAGAAGGAAAACCATTTTGAAAATACTTTGATTAGTACTAAGTTGACTTTTGTGTATGCTTTGTGAAATGCCTGAAGAGGACTTCAGTGGTAATAGTGCTATTACATATATTTGATTGAATTTAATTAAATAGATACTGTTTTGGGTTATACATGACAAGCATAGTGGTGAACTGCAAGGATATATGAATTTAAGTATGTATGAATGTATATAGGAAATTTGGTTTTGAGTTTTGGTTCAAGTTAAATTAAAGTTTTTATTTTGAAATTGAGTGCTTTTACTTTGTAGAGTAGTTTGAAATCCCTTTTGTGCAAACAGGATGGCTCGTTTGAGGGGTAAATGCTGACAGATGTTCCAAAAATAGGATTGGCTAAAAGACATTGATTTAATTGTATTTAATAGGGTTTTGAATCAGAAAAGTAATTCTCAATTTAGATTGGAAAACAGATGTCATGATGTGATCAGAACAGACATATACAAACAGCATTGTGGTTTTTACATCCTGAACCTCTGGTTTTTGATAACCAAATAAGATATTCACATGTATAAATTCATACAAGTCTACTATCAAGTGTGACTTTTATGAAAAACACCTGAAAGAACTACACTGCCTCAAGTGGAGCCTGGACTAAAAAGCGCCTCGCATAGCTGAACACAAACTGAGATGGGTCAAGCTGAGCTATGTGAAACCTTGTCCAGTTGACAGACAAACACATCCAGACAAGTCTTGCTGTATGACTATGATGCTGTACACAGAACTTTTGAATGAACTCATGAACATTTGAACTCTTGAACATACAGTGTACCCAGGCAAAAAGGAGGAGCGGTGCTGGTCAAGCTACAGTGGTGGTCAAAGCTGTCAGAAGTCACTGAATGAAAACTGGAGCCCAGATGAAATATCAGTTTTGCATGTGATATATATATATATATATGATAGTGACGCAATAGCCAGTTTTCAGCGGTCGAAATTGCATTTTGCTGTTACATGAATAAGCACGTACATAGACTCACTTTTTAGACATACAAGGAAATGACACATAGGCTGATATCATGAGTTTTAGCAATCTGCTTTTAGATGAAAACTATTTCAAATTTCTTAAACGTAGACATTTTAATATTTCATATCTTTTGTTTTTACAGGTCAGTGAGTAGGGACTCACTTGCAAAAGAGACCTGTACAGGAATAGCTTCTTACATGTTTGATTTAGTATAAAAACATCTGTTCTGCTTTTACTCTTGGAACTGAGATAACTGCAGTTTGTTTGATTGGTTAAAAAGGGATTTAATTTATGTAATTGTTGATTGTTTAGATTAAAATGATATAGGAATGGAATGGAATTTAGTTTTTTTATTCTAATGTTCTAGGTTTATATTTAAGCTGTTTCAAAGGAGGGATTGTAAAAGATGACATTTATAACATTTAAAAGATTTAAAAAAAACGACATTTATAGGCATTTAAAAGATAATTTAAAAGATGATATTAATTGCATTTAAGAGGTAATTTAAAAGATTGACATTTATACAAACTACATTGCTTCTGTATATACCTACTAACAAACATTTTCTCTTTCTCCTGTTGAAATGTGCACAGATCCAATAAACCTGGGTGGACGCCCCGAAAAACTAACTAGACGAAGATTTTAACTAAGACAACAGGATCACACCATAGGTCCCTAAGGTGGACTTGATCAGGATTTGATTGGAGACGTTGGTAGTTCTGTATTTTTTATGACTTGGAAACATTTTTAATGTTTTATTGTAATTTTATGGGTAAGGTGATCATTTGAATTATAATTTTGCTCATGCGTCAATGAAGTTCCTTCCACAGACTCCATGAGGTAAGCAAAAATTAATAATAATAATTAATTGTCTGTGCCGGGATTCCTGAGGATCCTGTTTTAACTCAGAAACTAAACTGAGTAATGGCATACATTTTTTGGTGGAAAGGTTTCTATTGTTGAGGGGATTGGTCTAAACTAATACATACTAACACTTTCCTAATACAGATGTGGGAATAAAAAATATTTAAACATTATTATGTATTTGTACTAATTTTTGTTTCTGCTCAGGTCATACTGAGAGAGTTTGGCCCCACCCAGGAGACTGGTTTTGTCGGGGACCCCTGCTGGAAGCACTGAGAGTCGGAACACTGGCAGAAGACCATCTTGGGGCAGGATGATACCTGAGATGGAGCAGCAGGATTTCTGATGTTGAGCATCTCTGCATCAGATGCGACGTCCTGAGTATGCCAACTTGCCGAGAGAAAATGCAGAACGATTTTAGCTATTATTTATTCTGTTTTTGGTCTATAAAAGACCTAGCTCGTAAAAGAGCTTTTTCTTTGCTGTGTGCTTCAATAATTGATTTTCCACATTTTAAGAGTTGGTTTGAAAAAGTTTTATTTTTTGGGTGAAAGAAGATACCTTTTACTTTTTAAATTCTTTATTTTAAGCTTCAAGTTTTAAACTATTTTACTTTAAATTTCATCAAGTTTTATTTTAATTTTATTTTAGACTTCTTTAAGTTATTTTATTTTTACTCTACTGCCCACAAAAACTTGTAAAGATGAGCCAAAATTGTTACAAAATGGCCACCATCTGGTGAGGACCCAGAGGTGATAGTTTTACATTTTTCCTGCCATATCTTTAGACCCGGAGGTTTTTTTCGTAACTATTCATCTGTTAAAAAGTTCAAATGATAAAGAGGGCCAAATGTTGGATGTAAGTTAATGTTGATCATTATAACTTTTGATCATTACTTTTACAAACAGCTCAAAGCTAAAACTCCTTGCAAAGGTATTTTTCATTACACAATACTTGTTCACTGAAACTGCTTTGTCTCAAAAACACCAAAAGAACGTTTTCCTTTGTTTCAAAACTTGTTTGGCCAAAACTGACCAAGAGCCATTGTGTGAAAGTTGTTTGAACCTGTTTTTCTTGTCAACTGCTACCCACCGAAATGAATAAAAGACTCAAACGGCCATTACAAAGGCGGACTCGTCCTCCGACTTTTTTAGGAGATGTTTCCCTCTTTGCAAAGACCTATATGAAATGCTAACTGTTGTCATTTGTGTGATAACTTTTAGTAGATGTTGCTGCAAGGGTTTGGTTTGAGAGAACCCATCAAAGTGTCTTGCCCAAGGACACAACCACACATGGTGTGGGGAACCGGGATTCGAACCGCCAACCTTCCAATCGGGGGACGACTGTCATTACCACTACGCCACGGCCGTAATGTTTGTATTTGTCTTTATGTTTTTCAGATCATTGAAGAAACATCTTACAAGAAAATCCCAGAGCAACGTCCACATCTGGGAGAACTGCAGTCATCCATTTCTCAAGTTAGTTAGAGAAACAACAGGAAAATGTCGACTAGCTTTAAGTCTTTGTTTGCATACCTCAACTTTTCTTTGTGGTTTTCTTGCCCATATAATCGTCTCCTGGGCCTGGGACTTATGAGTTCAACTGTAACTCTTTTCCATCTTTTCAAACCATGAGGTTTGGTCGAGGCAAATTATAGCAAACAAGTTATTTTCATGCTGTAATATCTTATTTAGATTAAAAAACACAAACACTGGTTTATGTTAGCCACCATTCATTTAACATTTATTTTGCATATGGGTATATTAAAAACAGCTGTAGCATATGAAAATAAGACTGGTAATATCGAAGGGACAAGGGACGTACAAGACAATATAGCTTTTGAACTTTGAGAAGAAATGTTTATATAAAGTTTTACTAAATTTAAAAGATAAGTTTAGTAAAAATTATCTGGGATGTTTGGACTAAAAATAAAGGATAAACTAAGCTACCCTGATGCATGCTAAATAATCCAGGTAGAAAAATCTAAAAAAGTCTGGTCCTCTGGACATTCAAATAACAAAACAAAACAAAAATATTGTAGAAACGTTTCGTCTTTCGTCCGAAAGTTTTCCTCAGTCTGAGATGCTGTACTCAGCTCAGTCTATAAATGGCACCTTCTCACAGTGGATCAACCAGTTGGCTGATGACAGCCAAAACCAGCTGCTCACATGATTAAGGAGGACCATCAGACTAACGATGGATCTTTAGCAACCTGATGGTTGTTTGCTATTCACAGAGGGCTGAGTGATACTAGCAATAACATCGTTGTATAAGGGGGACAGTTGAACCCGGAGGCCTCCACCTCTGTTTAATGATGCGCGGTTTCATTTCAAAAAGATGGCCTCCTTTACTCCTCTCTCAAACCATCGTTCTTCTCTATCAAGGATGTGAACATCTTCATCCTTGAAAGAGTGACTGCTGGCCTGGAGATGAGTGTAGACCGCAGAGTCCAGACCTGATGATGTTGATCTTCTGTGCTGGTCCATCCTTTTGGCCAGTGGCTGTTTAGTTTCCCCGATATAAGACTGATCACAGCCCTCCTGACACTGAACAGCATACACAATATTACTCTGTTTGTGCCGGGGGACTGGATCTTTGGGATGAACCAGTCTTTGCCGTAATGTATTTTGGGGTTTAAAAGCCACTGGGACGTTGTGTTTAGAAAATAAACGTCTCAATGTCTCTGAAACTCCCGCAACATACGGAATGACCACTGGTCTGGGTCTGGGTTTTTTCTTTTCACCCAATGGCTTGCTGGAGTCCTGTTTGGGTTTCTTCTCTGCTTTCAGGAAGGCCCAGTTAGGATATCCACATTTCTCTAGAGCCTGTTTTGTGTGTGATTTCTTGTTGTTGATCCACTGTGAGAGGGTGCTATTCATAAGACTGAGCTGAATACAGCAGCTCAGACTGAGGAAGTCTTTCGGACAAAAGACGAAATGTTTCTACAATTTTTTTGCTTTGGTTTGTTTTGGTTTTTGAATGTCCAGAGGACCAGACGTAGCTTTTTTAGACTTTTCTTTCTGGATTATTGAGCATGCATCAGGGTAAAATAAAGATTAGAGAAGAAAACTGACAAATCAAGAAAAAACGGAAAAATTTGTATTTCATCACCTCAGAGGAAGAAACTTCATACGGATAACTGACATAACCCAAACAGTGAATGGTAATTGTTTTGTGCAAACAAGTCCCAAAGGCTCAATGGAAACAACAAGAAAAATATCTGCATAAAAACATAATCTAAAACTTACTGAAGATGGCTGAAGCATTCAGCCTGATAATTCATGTGATGGCTTGACTTTGAAAGCAGCTAAGGTTGAGAAGGAAAGAAAATTGCAACATTGCCCAGAGCTAAACATATGGAGGGTGCCTAACTCACACCCACCCTCTGCCAAATCATGTAGGACTTCAAGTATGGGAAAGCTACAGTGCAGAAAAGACCGAATGTTCATATCTCTGTGAAGCACAGGAGTCAAAGTGCTCTAAGAAAAGAAAACAACTTCAAAACCATCTAATAAAGAATGTAAACAAATTAAATTTGAATTAAAAAAGCTATTAATTGACCCGTGCATAAACATATACATTCACACAGAGATCCTGACATACCGTATTTTCTGTCCTATAAGTTGCAGTTTTAAAAAAAAATTAGATTTCATGTCCTGCGACTTATGGGACGAAGCGACATATTTATGTTTTTTTCCCCATATTTTTAGACCAATTTTTGGCTGAGATATGACAGTTCCCATTCATTCTGACGTAAAAAAAATGGGGCAGTTCCACTTTCGGCCGCTAGGGGCGCAGTACCACTTTTGGCCGCTAGGGTTCACCGACCGTTCCCAGCTCATGTGTCCGACAGCAGACTCATCTGGTCGGACTCACTCAGTCGCAGCATGGCCTCCTGCTCTCTGGAGCTTTGAACTACTGTTAGCTCAGTGTTTCACTGTTAGCAAAATAGCTCGTGAACCACACAACGGAATTTGATGAAACTTACAGAAAGTAATCACTGGATGGACATTTACAATTGATTAGCTTTAGGAGATGTTTGAGCTAAAATTTGATTATTTAAGATTTATTTCCGTTGCGCGCACGTTTGGAAGACCGTCAAAGCGAAACTAATTTTTAAATACAGCTGATCGTGCATTTAATAAGGAAAAGTTCAGCTCAGATACACCTTTACTATAATGTCAGCAAACAAATATATATTTTTTAGCTGTTTATCGTGTTAAATTTAAAAGAAATGCAGCATTCCCACCCGTGCGGGTGCACGTTTTGCACGTAGCAAAACTATTTTTTTAATTCTGCTGATTTGACAATTACGTTAATTTATTAAGGAAAAGTTCAGCTCTCAGACACATCTTTGCTATAATTTTCAGCAAATAAACAATTGTTTTTAAGTGTTAATTTTGTTAAAGTCCTACCGTGCACGCTCGCGTGGCCATTTTGCAGCCAATCCATTTTTGGCAAAACAGCGGCCCACATTTCCGGGTTGTCAGCTGTGACGCGTAACGTCAGCGGTGACGCATAATAGATGCGACTTGTAGGGCGAAGAGACATACTGTATTTATGGATTTTTCCACTTTATTGGACATAATTGGACTGATGCGACTTATAGGGTGGTGCGACTTACAGGGCGGAAAGTATGGTATCTGTTATGGATGACACTATAAACACAATAAATTCTAGATGAAAATCTGTAAAATCAACCTTGATATACCCATAAATATGCATGTCAGGCTGTCTTCAGGCCCAGGCCTCCCTTGTAAAAGAGTTCTGTGATCTCAAGGGGATTTACCTAATTAAATAAAGATAAATACAGGTGTTTTCTTGCTTGGCTGAGATGTCCATTTCGATTTAGATCTTTTCCAAAAGTTGATCAGTTGTAGATCTACATGCAAAAAAAAAAATACTAAAATATATCCAGTAGTTGCTAATATATTTAATAATAATAATAATAATAATAATAATAATAAACTTTATTTGTATAGCACCTTCCAACAATGCCTTGCATTGACCAAGGTGCTTAACAGGATAAAAAGATGAAAAAACTGGAACAATAAATCAATGAAAATAGAATAAGAAACAACAGCAATAAAAGAAGGCAATGGAAATAAAAAATGCTACAAACTAAAACTTTTTGAACAAGAGGAAATAAAAAGGCAATGTAGATAAAAAATGTTACATATTAAAATACCAAAAGTAATAATAGTTGCACACTGGAAGCTTATTTGAACTAGAGGAAATAAAAAGGCAATGGAAATAAAAAATGCTACATACTAAAATACCAAAAGTAATAAAAGTTACACACTGAAAGCTTTTTTGAACAAGTGTGTCTTCAGTCTGGTTTTGAACAGAGTCAGATCAGAGGTGGCACGCAGCTCAAGGGGGAGACTGTTCCAGGCTTTAGGGCCGGCAACAGAAAATGACCGGTCTCCCCATTGTTTGTACCTTGAGCGAGGCACCTCCAGCAGGTGTTGACTGGCAGATCGTAAAGCTCTGCCGGGCTGATGGGCTTTCAAAAGTTCTGAGATGTACAGAGGTGCAAGTCCATTCAGAGCTTTGAAAACAAACAGCAGCAGCTTGAACTGTATCCTGAACTGAACCGGGAGCCAGTGTAAAGAGGACAGGACAGGAGTGATGTGTTCATATTTTCGTGTGTTGGTCAAAAGGCGCGCGGCAGAGTTCTGTACAAGCTGTAATCGGGAGATGGAGGATTGATTAATACCAACATACAAAGCATTACAATAATCAAGTCTGGAGGTCACAAAGGCATGGATGGCCTTCTCCAGATCAGCACGGCTGAGAAATGACTTGACTTTGGAGAGCAGTCGGAGCTGAAAGAAGCTGGTCTTGACAACAGAACTGATCTGTTTATCAAGCTTTAAGTTGGAGTCAAGCTGCACTCCAAGATTTCTGACCACCGGGTTGAAATGGGGGAGGGGAAAACCAACACTGGGACTGGGAAGGATGTTGCTGGTGTCATCAGGTGCACCAAATAAAATGCATTCAGTTTTATCTGTGTTTAGGTGGAGGAAGTTTTGAGAGAGCCAGTGCTTAATGTCATTTAAGCAGTTGACAAGAGTGTTTGAACTGAGTGAGGGGTTGGGAGTGACTGGCAGATAGATTTGTAAATCGTCTGCATACATGTGAAAAGACAGGTTATGACGTGCAATGATTGATCCTAATGGCAGCATGTAAAGAGAGAAGAGGACTGGCCCTAGAATAGATCCCTGTGGTACGCCAGAGGTCAGAGGGGTTGATGAAGAGGAGGACAGATCGCCTATCATGACAGAAAAAGTTCTCCCAGACAGGTAAGATTTGAACCACTCAAGCACAGCTCCCTGGAGGCCAACCTGCTGAGACAAGCGGTTGATTAGTACCTGATGGTCGACGGTGTCAAAAGCTGCTGAGAGGTCTAACATCACCAGCAGTCTGTCATGTAGTTAACATGACAGACAAACAGACACAAGTAAAATCATTATTGCTGTTTCACCTTTGGCGGTGACATAAGCTGAAAAACCTTGTTTTTGTAACGTTCTTGAAGTTGAAAAAAAATGTTGTGTTGACATGTTTCTTTGGCTCCTTTTTATTATCATGAAATGGTTTCTTATTTTGGAAGGGTGTTATTATCACATTATTATGTAGCTAAGGTGGGCCATTTTAGCTGTGTTGGGCGTGCTGTCAGGGGTCCATCAGGCAGATGATGAAGTCTGTCAGTCATGCACTCAGCAAAACGACTTAACGTGTGTGTTATTTTCAGTGCACTGTGTGTGTTGTATTCTCTGTGTGTGAGAGTTTGTGTGCTTGAGCATATTAGTGGCCAACAATTCATTTCCAGTGAAACTGAGGCAGGTGGTGGATGAGCTGAAAATGAGCCCCCGTTATTTGCAAATAGATTGCACTTTATTTCCACTTTGTCCTGAGTGATGCAAAGTGACCCCATGTTGGAGACTGTCGCTGTGCCCCTCAACAGAGGAAGTCAAGAGAAAGTCAGAACATACAGTCATGAGAAAAAATACATCCTCATTCAGTTCAGGGGGTTTACATAAACCCGAGAACAACTTTTGGCTATTCCCTCTTTAGGTGTCTCCACAGCGAGTCGTCCTTCATCTCACTCTGTCCTCTGCATCTTCTGTCCTCACTCCATCCACATCCATGTCCTCTCTAACTGCATCCATATATCTTCTCTTTGTCTTTTCCTGGCAGCTGCATTTCTAACATCCGGCTTATACCAATATATCTCTGGAAGTAACAGGCAAAATTTAAACACAGTGGTTTGCTGGCATTTAGTAGTCTGACACACATAAGTTTAACACACTTGTAATAGAAATACACACTACGGTAATACTATATAAAGTTTCTAACAGTAATGTACCAGATTGCTTTTGGAGGACTTAATCTGATGTGACTATACTTCACATTTTGAATCCTGTTTTTGTCAATTTAGTTCCAAAAATCTTATTTGAATGAAAAAGCACTGCTTAGACTTTTGGATGAAGCGGATGCACAGAGCTGCATTAGTAATTGTTTTATATTCACAATACACCTCTCTAAATTGTAATTAAATTGAATTGTGAGTTGCCTAAAGACACCCACTCCAATCAAAAGTCTGCAGGGACAATTAAAGTAATCTGTAAAATTAATTATGTGGACTCATCCTTCCGGTGATGAGCTTCATCACTGTGGTGTCATCTTCAAATTTGACTATGGTGTTACTGTGGTGAGCAGGGGTGCAGTCATGTGTGTAAAGGGCATAGAGCAGGAGGCTCAGCACACAGCCCTGGGGGCTTCCATGTTGAGGCTGAGGGCCATGGATGTGTGATGGCCCATTCGAACCCTCTGATTACGGTTGGACAGAAAACTATTTACCCATGTGAAGGTGGAGTGGGGAAGTCTATCCATTTTCTTTATCTGCTTTTCTGAGCAGGGGGAACTGGTGTCTGTCTCCAGAGATATTGTGTGAGAGGAATTACAAACCCTGGCAATATACAAGACCATCACAAGTGTTGCTTTATCCCATGTTATTAAAAGAGTTTTAACCAGGTATTGTGCAGGGCTAAAACTAGTTGGGTTTTAGTTTCCGGTGCATTTGAACCATAAACATTGATAAGTAGATTGGGGTGGCTCTCACAGATCCCTTCAGACCAGTATCTGCCACAAAGTGCAATTTTTACGAGGCTTATTTCTAACCTGTGGATAAACCCTTCATGTATGGAATGGCAAAATGCAGCTTTTCCCAACTTTTCTGCTTTTCGTGCTGCTGTTCGGCGTATTGTTTTAATGCTACTAGTGCTTAGTGTATTTTTAGTTAACGCTTTTCTTAGTTCATATCTTAGATGTTATTACGGGTTTTCTTTTACATTTACATAATTTTGTTGGATGTAACTGGGACCCTGTGTACACAATTTTGTTCCACTACATGTACCACATGTGGTGTGAATGACAAAAAAAGAACCTTGAATCCTGAGAAAAGTGAATAACACGTAGCTGTGAACTGCTGACTTTTAATTCCCGTCTTCTCAGGAGGAGGCTGCGTGCAGTCCTGACACCCAGGAGGACCTGTCTAGATGTAGAACACCCCACCTTGACCTGTGTGAATAACGCCAGCTCATTGTTTATAGAACTCAGCACACAGATACAAAAGATGAAGAAAAGTGCAAGGACAATAGCTTGACTATACGTATATACAGTATATACAGTATATACATATATATATATATATA
>JBBPBX010008302.1:0-16136 GCA_038048925.1 Garcialebias charrua | reverse complement strand
TACATATACTGTATATATACTGTATATATAAGTTTTTTTGCTGCTACAGTTAACACAAGATGTGTCTGTATTCAGACATCTGCTGACAATGTAGTGGAAACACACAGAGCATCAAAGATAGAGTTGCTCCCGGTAGGTCTGGATGGCGCCTTGCAAGGCAGGCTACCACTACCGGTGTATGAATGGGTGGATGGTTGGTATTGTAAAGCGCTTTGGGGCTCCTCACAGGGGGCTAGAAAGCGCTATATAAATAAGCTCCATTTACCATTTACCATAGAGCACATTTTATTCTGCACAATGTACATGCACATGGATCTGAGACATGATATGAAATCTTTTGGAAAAAAAAAAGCAGAAATAAATTAAAGGTCTTGCATTTCTTAAATTATTACATATCACTCACAGCCTTTTATACTAGATAACACCTTTTTTAAACTAAGATCATCTTACTGTACAGTATATTGAAAAATGAGAGTCATTGCTGTTATTGTTAAGCATTGAAAATATGTGTTTTTGCAAAATATCATACAATCAGTTAGCACTCACAGTTAGCAAATGACTCTCATCTACTAGCACATCAAGTCCAGCTTAATATTTGTAAAATGGTCCAAGTTGTAGCCATTTTCGTGTTATCTGTAGTAGCCATCTTGAATTGGACCCAGAAGTTAATTAGTTGTTCATGTACATCTAGTGGTTGCTTACAGTTTAAGAAGCAGTACGCCAATGTTCCCCTACCCACTTAAATATCTTGCATCAAAAACCTTAAGGTTTTCTTGCATTCCCAGTTAAATTCCAAGCCGGAAAAGTTATACTGTAGAGAAGAACATAGGGAGGGTTATTTATTCTTTTTTTTTAAGTATCTGAGTGCAGAGTGACAAATCATGGTGAGTGAAGGGAGCAATTTTATCTATCGCAAGGCTCAATGGCGGAGCCAGGGTGTTGGCAATGGGGGCCTTGACCACCATGAACACATTTTTAGCCACCTCAATCATTTGAGGAAAGTATATTTTTAAACTATACACACCAAAATCAAAGTCTAATTGTTGCTTCTTTTTCAAGTTATCCCGCTAACATGGTTAACATATACTGTATACAGTATTTTCTGTTGTATAGGTCGCACCTGTGTATAGGTCGCACCATCCAATTATTACCAATATATTGGAAAAATCCCTAGATAGGTCACACTGGTGTATAGGTCGCACCTACGTTTAGCTCTGCTGCAAATGTCTGCCACAGGAGCGCACAGCAAGGCTTTTAAGAAGATTAACACTTAAAAACAATTATTTGTTTGATAAAAATTATAGCAAATATATGTCTGAGCTGAACTTTTCCTTAATAAATGAACGTAATTGTGAAATGAGCTGGATTTAAAAATTTGTTTCGCCAAAAGTGATAACAAGCCATATATAAGTCGCACTGGTGTATAGGTCACAGGCCTTTACAAAACCATAAAAAGGTGCAACCTATACACCGGAAATACGGTACATATGCCATATGTACAGTCATCTTGAATTTTGACGAGGCAATGCAGTTTTCGAAGGAAACAACATATTATAAGCGTGAGATTAAATTATCTTTATACATGAGTTTATACAGTATTGTGTTGTACACTGTGATAAAATGATCATGTAAAATAGTGGTGTTATAGCAGCTAAAACCTATTTTCTTACTTAAATCAAAATATGAACATTCATTCATTTCATCGAATAGCTGCCATTGTTTCCTAATGAGCCCCCAAAACCTGTTGCTGTCATTTACAGGAAAGATGTCTCCTCAGAAATAGACCCCACATACTAGCTTCTGCCATTTCATTGCTTAAGGCAGGAAGCAAGGGCATCAGCCAAATAAAAGTCTGTTCAACTTGTTGTGATTATGTGTTACAGTAAAAATGTAATACAAAATAAAATAAAATAAAAATCCTGAAAATCAATGGGTTAAAAAAAGAGCAAATGTGCTCCGATGAATGCTCCGTGAAAACCATTATGAATGGAGTTACAACAAAAAATACAATCAGAAGTCAAAATCGGTTATCTTGAATTTTGGTGTAGCAATGCAGTTTTTGAAAGAAAACTTTCTTATGTCTAGATGTTACCACACATAAAAATGGAAGTAGGCACCTCTTTTTTAAGTTATTGTTGTAGCTCCATCTTTTTTTCAACGGGTGATAATCAAGCAAAAAATAAAAAAAATAATCAAAAGATGCTAGATCTCTGACTGACAGCAAAAATTGGGGTTCGGTCACTAGAACAACACCTCATCTCTTGGAAGAAGAACCCATGTATTTGATGGTGATAAGAACCTGAAAGTTATGCAGCATAACTCATGTTCACTGAAGGAAGGGAACGAGGTGCAACACTATTGCTATGGGAAATTGCGGCCCCGCGCGGTTACCTGAAGGAATATAATCACGCCTTTATGGCAGACGCGGACGCCCATCCAAACGGTCTCCAAGTGCACTTCACCGAGCTTCAGAACTGAAAAGGGCCAACTGTGTTGCACCTCGTTCCCTTCCTTCAGGGAACATGAGTTATGGTGCATAACTTTCAGTTCCCTTATCAGTCAGTCACTCGGTGCAACACTATTGCTTTGGGAATGTAATTCAAGCACGCCCTTGAAATGCTCAGTAAAATGCATGCTTGTGAGAACTTCAGCCTTATACATCAGGCGTTTTGGCTGTTCCCTACTCTGGGTTAGAGAGTTTAGCCAGAGTGACGTCACATACAGTGACATCCAAACTATAATGCTTTACAAACATGTTCGTTGAACTCCAGTTTGCAGTAGCACAGATGTTTGCAAATGGTACACCCTTAAAAAAGGTACCACGAGGCCACTAGGCCTCGAGTGGAATAGGTGTGTACCCCAGAGGGCACCTGTTGTCCTTTGTTGCTGTAGCCCTCTCTAAGGCCTCGGTCACCCAGTGTGAGAGGCGTTGCTTTGAAAGGGCTCTGCCAGCAGCTGGATTGGCAAAACATACAAACAGCTGGTTTGATTTTCTCCAACTGACAGTACTTTCAATGTAAGCACTTAGGGCCCTGACCAGAGGTGGGTAGGAACTAGTTACATTTACTCTGTTACATTTACTTAAGTAGCTTTTTGGGAAAATTGTACTTGTGAGAGTAGTTTAAATGTGAAAGACTTATACTTTTACTTGAGTAAATTTTAGGGGAGAAAACCACAACTTTTACTCAGTTACTATGGGCTTTCTGCCGATCGCTACAGTTACTTTTGTTTCAAGTATGTAAAAACATTCGCAGCAAAATTATTGCGTAACTTATTGTCACCTGACCTGCAACCAATAAAGTGAAGCCAACCAGTCACGTGACCACAACAAACTCTCCGCGCGGGCCATGTTGAGTGACGTCGGAGATTCTGGACCCGGTTGATGAGAGAAAGAAAGACGGACAATTCCTAAAGAATGGTGACAGAAGAAGCTGGCGAATTGCTATTGTTCTCATGATTAAGTTAAGGAATACGGTCCGTGTGTCCTTTGCAGTTAGTGCAGTTTATAGGATGTCAAAATGTAAGAAAATGAGTTCCAACATTTCCTGGTAGAAACAAAGTTTTGCAGAAAGTCACGTTTATTATTATTTAGCAGAATTATTTGGGCTACAGTTGCCTTTGTGTTTTTTAATTTTTATTTACAACAATGTAAAAGATAAGTGGTTTATTTCTAAATCCTTTTGGCTGGTATTGCCTTTGTGTTTTTATTTATAACAATGTATGTTCAGTCTCATTAAAAGTTATGTTTCCTTGTAAATCCATTTGCATGTTATAATTTAATGACACGAGATGGTTACTCCGCAGTTACTCACTACTTGAGTAGGTTATAATCAAAGTACTTTATTACTTTTACTCAAGTAAATTTTTGGATGCCTACTCACTACTTTTACTTGAGTCATATTTGGTTCAAGTAACAATACTTTTACTTGAGTAAAAATTTTGAATACTCTACCCACCTCTGGCCCTGACAGGGCAGAGTGCATTCCACCTCCTCGGTCCTTCAGAGAGGACAGGGTAGGGAGGAAACGTTGAGAGACCAAAATCCAGACCTCTGGGATATAGAGTTGGAACCTTTGGCACGTATGCAGGGTTTGGACTCAGGGTAGGGCTTTAACAGACTACTTGAGTAATCGACAGATCGATTACTTGGACCTCTATCAAGTTTTTTTAATTTCTAGTCGAGTATTCGTTGTGACGTCATCACGGCACAGTTACAGAACAGAAAATAAATCAACTTCCTGTTTGGAGTGCGTTGCGAACCGGAGTTGCACCATATTCTGTGACCACCGTATATTGTAACCATAGGGGGCGGTGTTGCATGAACTGTTGCAGGTCACAGAATGTGCTGTAACACCGGGTCCAATGACCGAACCAGAACCAGCTTCCTCTGACCTTGTTTCACAAATAAAAGGCAAAAAATATTAATCTCTAAACCTATAAAAGCCTATTAACATATTAATCTCTAAAACTAAACCTAATGCGCAGCACCACAGTCGGTGGTGCGGGGAGGTCAACCGCCCCACTGTTTTTAATTTCGTTTTTGACATGCCGCACTTTATTTTCTTCACTTTTGCAGCTTAATAATAATAATAACTAACAGTTTTGGTTTTCTTGTAATTTATTTGCTGTAAGATAAATGGTAGGAGCATAATATATGCTCCCAATGTTTTGTTGGGCTTTTTTTGTAAATAATAATTTATATAACTTTTATTACTTTTGGTATTTTAATATGTAGCATTTTTTATTTCCATTGCCTTTCTATTTCCACTTGTTCAAATAAGCTTCCAGTGTGTAACTTTTATTACTTTTGGTATTTTAATATGTAACATTTATTTTTTATTTCCATTGCCTTTTTATTTCCACTTGTTCAAAAAAGCTTTCAGTGTGTACCGGTAACTTTTATTACTTGTGTTATTTTAGTGTTATTTTAGTATGTAGCATTTTTTATTTCCATTGCCTTCTTTTATTGCTGTTGTTTCCTATTCTATTTTCATTGATTTATTGTTCCAGTTTATTCATCTTTTTATCCTGTTAAGCACCTTGGTCAATGCAAGGCATTGTAGGAAGGTGCTATACAAATAAAGTTTATTATTATTATTATTATTATTATATTTTTTTTTTTGCGGTTAGGGTTAGTCAATAATTTTTTGTATCTTGAGATCCTATGACATCATCAACTACTCAAGCACTACTCGAGTATTATTATGTTAATATAGAGTTTTAAAATTATGTACTCGTTCAACCCCTAACATAGGGTGACCTTTGAACTGTCAGGGGCAAACCCAGTACACATTGGGTGTACAGAGAAAACGTGGAGGTCACCCACACATTTAGCTAAGCAAAGAGCTAAGAGCAAGGCAGTTTTATAAGATAACAAATCTATCTTAATGCTGCTAATAGACTCAAATGGAGGCTCACAAAGAGCATCCAGGACTAACTGTAGGTCCCAATCAGGGGCCAAAGTCCTGCTGGGGGTCTTTACCTCAGTACGTCCTTCATGAAACGTATCATGAGAGGGTAAGCACCGGGTGTTTTACCCCTCCAGCCTTCGTGGCATGCCGAGATGGCTGACAAAAACACCTTAATGGTGGAAAATGAGCGGCCTTTCTACAGCAGGTCCTCTAAAAGAGGTGAGGAGTTGGACCAAGTCACAGGGATATAAAATAATATTCCTCTCCAGATACCAAGCCTCAAAAACACGCCATTTACGAGCGTAGAGAGTCTGAGTTGACTGTGCTCTGGCTCCTTGTATCGTGTTTATGACGTTGCTGGGAAGGCCAGAGGCCATCAGCCTGTTCCTCTCAGCGGCCAGGCTGAGAGCTGCCACAGTTCTGGACGTGGGTGAAAGAACTGCCCGTGTGCCTGAGTCAACAGGTCCCCATGGGGGGGCAGCTGCCACGGTGTTCCTGACGACAGTGAGATTATCTCTGGGAACCACGGTTTCTGTGGCCATCTGGGGGCTATTGATATCAGGGAAAGAGCTCCCTTGCGTACACGTTCCAATGTCACCTGAATCAGAGGGACGGGGGAAAAACGCGTAACATAACGCCCCTGCTGGCCAGCTGTGGACCAGGGCATCTGTTCCCAGTGGCACGTCTGTTTCCTTCAGAGAGAAGCACAGATCACAGTGTGTGCTGGTTTTACATTCGAACAGATCGACGGATGCCCGCTCGTATCGTGACCAGATCTGGTCCACGACCCATGGGTTCAGCTTCCATTCTGAGGCTAACAGCGGTCCTCTTAAGAGGGCGTCTGCCCCTTGGTTTGTCTCGCCCGGGATGTATGTTGACCTCAGAGACAGTATTCTGGGGCTGCACCACTTGAGCAGCTTGTGTGACAGACCGAGTAGGGGACGGGACCTTGTCCCTCTCTCCTTGCTGATATAGAACACTGTTGTCCTGTTGTTTGACTTTACCAGGACATGCTGTCCTGCAATCAGCCCCCTTTTTCTTTAAAAAAGTGTTTCATTGACAGGTAAACAGCCTTCAATTCCAGAAAGTTGATGTGTAATCTTGCTTCCCATTGTTTCCAGAGGCCTTAGGCGTTCTGGTTTCTGCAGACTGCTTCCCATCCTCCCTTTGAGGCGGTCAGACACTCTGAGCTGATCAGAATCCTCCCTGCACGCCTGAGGGGGGGCAGGACGTGTTTGTTTGTTTAGCCATATTTGCAGAGCACACATTTTAATAGTAGATGTGGCACGCATGGAATGGCTACTGCCAGCTGGCCCAAAAATGAACTGGCAGAGCTTGAGGGACCCTCTATGGGCCAGTTGAAAACGTGCCAGACAGAGGCGTATTGAAGAAATACGCTCCTCTGAAAGTCGTGCTCTGTATGACATGGTGTCGATCCGTACTCCAAAAAACACGGTAGTCTGGGATGGTTTCAGCTTGTTTTTCAGCAGGATACATTTGTTTGTTGATTCATATCTGCAAAGGGCGCATTGTCACGATTCACGCCTGTTAGGTTAGATTTTAACATCACTCTGTACACTGCTTGTTGCTTCTGGATTCTGTTTTGTCTCCTGTCGGTGTGTGGGTTTAGGTTTATCTTCATTTTGAAACCGGTTAGTCCTCACCGCTGCGCTGATTACTTTCAAATCAGCTGCACCTGCTGCTACACCCTTTATAAGCCAGACTCTCACACCAGGTATTTGCCAGATAGTCGAAAACTGTTCACAGCAAGTAGTTATCCCGCGCCCGTTTCTGTCCCTCTTCCTGTTTCATGTGTCCTCGCCTCATTGATTTCCTGGTTCTGACGTCTCGCCTGCCTGCACACCTGCCTCTGCCTTCTCCCTCTCGGACTGTCGTTTGCTGGATTAACGTGACTGACCCTGGATCGCCTCACTTCGTCTCATCGCCTGTCCCAATTTGGATCATCTGCTCTCCTGCGTCCTGGTGTATTCCTTCATCTGCTGGATTACGTCACGCCTCGCTGCGGCCGGCTGTTTTCCTTCACCGGCATCAGCCCCTCCCCGCAGCGGACCTGATCAGCTGGAGTTTCTCCCCGCTGGACCTGATCAGCTGGAGTTTCTCCCCGCTGGACCTGATCAGCTGGAGTTTCTCCCCACTGGACCTGATCAGCTGGAGTTTCTCCCCGCTGGACCTGATCAGCTGGAGTTTCTTCCCACTGGACCTGATCAGCTGGAGTTTCTCCCCGCTGGACCTGATCAGCTGGAGTTTCTCCCCGCTCTGAAAACCCATCCATCTGTGAGACGGTTAGTGGTTACTTCTCATTGACTGTTTAATATTAGTTTTCACCATCAGACCACTAACCGTTCTCCTCATCCTACAGACTCGTTCCAGCCAGTGGTCCCTGATCGACACCAGAGCCAATCAGAGCAGAACAAAGAAAGAAAAAATAAAATTTTGATTTAATTGTCTAAACTTTTGTGGTGATTTTGGTCCGGTCATTTGGGGTTTGTGACAGAACTATCTTGCCAATATTATGGACCACTCACCTTCTGAAGACTGGCGCTCTGGTGTCGAAGGGGCTATTTCTAATTTGATCGATGGATGGATGGATGGTATGACTGACATTGTTCGTATGTTAAAGGAGATGGCGCCCCAACCTCACCAGCAGGACTCAGGCGCTGTCGGACCACCATCAGAACCAGCCCGGGAGCCCAAGTTAACCCCACCAGAACTGTTTTCTGGTGAACCCGACCAATGCCGCCCGTTTATCACCCAGTGTGAAATCCATTTTCAGCTCCAACCATCCTGTTTTCCCTCTGAGAGGTCAAAAGTGGCATACATGATCTCCCTCCTCTCTGGCAAAGCCAAGAGGTGGGGAACCACCGAATGGCAACGGGATTCACGTTTTTGCTATGTTTTTCAGAATTTTGCCAAGGAACTGTGCAGAGTCTTTGATCCCGTTCTTCCTGAGCGAGAGGCGGCCAGACGCCTCTTCTCCATCACTCAAGGTAACCGTCGAGTTACTGAATATATCATTGACTTTCATTCTACTGCTGCAGGCAGCCACTGGAACGAGGAGGCACTCACAGATGCCTTTTTTCGGGGACTTAATGACAACATTAAGGATGGACTAGCACTAAAACGCAAACCTGAGTCACTTCTGGACCTCAAAGAGTTAGCCACCAGGGTGGACCTTCGTTTGGCTGAGCACTCGAGGGATCGAGGTTCACGCCGCCCACCAATCACCAAGTTTGTGGATGAAGTCCGGCAGCTTGTTCACGCTCTGAACCTACCCCCTAGACCTTCATCTCTCCCCACGGAGGAACCCATGCAACTGGGCCGTAGCCGACTCACTCCTACCGAGCATGAGAGAAGACGCAAAAACAACCTCTGTTTTTACTGTGGTGGTGCTGGACACGTCGCCTCCTCCTGTCCGGTAAAAGGACCTGCTCAGTGAACGCGAGGGGATGTTCACTGAGCAGGACTCAAGAGTCTGAACTCCTCTCACCGTTTGTCCTGAATGCAGACCTCGTCGTCTCGGGTAAGTCACCCAACTCCATTAAAGTGTTCATTGACTCCGGGGCTGATACTGACTTCATTGACTATGGGTTTGCAGTCGGGTCAGGGATTAAGATTCTTAATTCCCCTAAAAAACATTCTGTGGTGGCCTTGGATGGTCACCCACTAAACACTACGTCTCAGATCACTGAACCAGTCATGTTAGACTCATACGTACGTCTGCTCTTTGTGGACTTCACATCTGCGTTCAACACCATGATCCCCCAAACTCTGATAGACAAACTATCTACACTTGGACTAAGCCCCTCTATTTGTAACTGGGTACTAGACTTCTTAACAGACAGACCACAGTCCGTGAAGATCCACAACTTCTCCTCCTCCACCATAACCCTCAGCACTGGCTCTCCTCAGGGATGTGTGCTGAGCCCCCTTCTGTTCACTCTGCTCACATATGATTGTACAGCCACACTTCCAGGCTGTCATATTGTTAAGTTTGCAGATGATACAGCGGTGGTGGGATGCATCACAAACAATGATGAGTCCAGCTACAGACAGGAGGTGGAACACCTGGAGAGCTGGTGCAAAGAGAATAATCTTCACATGAATGTGAAGAAGACAAAGGAGATGATTGTGGACTTCAGAAGGAACAAACACACCCATGCCCCACTGAAAATAGGTGGGTCTGCAGTGGAAGTGGTCTCCAGCTACAAATACTTGGGTGTACACATGAATGATAACCTCAGCTGGAGCAACAACACCACCAGCCTGATCAAGAAAGGTCATCAGAGACTCTACTTCCTCAGACGGCTGAGACGTGCTGGTCTGAGCAGCCCAGTCCTCACCTCCTTCTACAGGTGTGCAGTGGAGAGCATCCTGTGCTCCAGCATCAACGTGTGGCATGGAGGCTGCACAGTTGAAGAGAGGAAAGCTCTGCAGAGAGTGGTGAAGGCTGCACAGAAGTCTGTTGGAGTCAGTCTCCCCACAATCACAGACATTTATACCTCCAGATGCAGGAAAAGAGCCACCTGCATCATGAAAGACCTCACTCATCCAGCACACTCACTCTTTGCCCCACTCCCCTCAGGACGGAGGTTGAGGAGCATCAAGTGTAGAACCACTAGACTGAGGAACAGCTTCTACCCTGAGGCTGTTAGACTCATGAATAAATAAAAATAAAATAAAAAATAAACACTGCAAAATATCACATCATACTGATGCTGATCTGTTTTCTTGTTGCTGTGTTCATCTGTGTTCATCTGTGACCATCTGCTCATACAAACTCATGTTCGTGCTGCTGTTTATTCCCACTATATTAGGCTTAGTGTATTACTAGTTGATGTTTTTCTTAGTTAGTTCTAGATGTTATTACTGTTTTTCTCTTTCATTTGTTGTTGGATGTAACTGGGACCTCGTGTACATAATCTCGTTTTCATCACATGTACCACATGCGGTGCAAATGACAATAAAGACTCTCTGACTCTGACTCTCTGATGTTACATGTAGGGGGTAATCACAAAGAAACAATAAACTTTTTGGTAATCAACTCTCCTAACTCACCGATAATATTGGGTGCCACCTGGCTGAAAAAACACAACCCTCATTTTGATTGGAGAAGTGGGGAGATTTTAGGCTGGTCTGAGGAATGTTTATCCTCCTGCCTCATGGATGCTGTGCTGTCTAAAGACTGTAAAGTAAAATCATACACTCTCAGGTATTAAACTCATAATTAAACTCATGTATTAAACTTTTCACCTCATGTTAAGAATCATGCACTCCAAATGACTTTGTGCATCTTGTGACCATCTTAAATCTGCTGACTCTGTGTATCTTGTGACCATCTGTGTGAAACCAACCATTTGTTCCTCATTTTAAATGTCATATTCCTCATTTTATCTGCTGACTGAAATGTGACCTTCTCGTTTTAGTCTAAAAACACTTGCATTATGAAGAAAGTGATGAATGCTCATTTTCCATGTCTTATCAGCAGTTTCCACCTTGTGACAGATAAGCACCTCCTCGTTCCACCCATTGTATCACCCTGTTCCTCCCTAAAATTTGCTCCTCCTGCGCGAGGGTTTTTAACCATGCTGTGTTACACTTTAAGCTCAGAGCAGAGCCAGACAGCTTCCGTGCCTGTATTGTTTCTGTTCTCAATCTTGCAAGATTCATTAAATCTTTTAAACTTGAACTCCGCTTGGACAGCCTTGCCTCGTTATCCAGTTTATTCCACAATTTGGCGTCAGCGAACAGGATATTGCGTTTGACTGGACCACCTGCTAGAGACGACCGGACCGGGACCCCGGGACCGTGGGTCTCAGACCTGCGCCTCTTACCTCCAGTAGACTTCAGAGACGAGAGGACGTTTCGGTCCTCACAGCGGGAGAGCCAGCATCGACAATATTCAACGAACGAGAAGGTTGGGAGGTAAAGTAGAAATCTCTTTTTCAAGTTTGAAGGATTTAAGCCGAAGTAAAACTGATACGAGACGCGTTCAAGGACCGTAGGAAATTTGAGCGCGAGAGCACGAAAAACGCTGTGAACGTTTATTTTTAAACGTAAGAACACGTAAATCGTTGTGAGCGCAAGAAAACACGTAAAGCATTGTGAGCGTTTATTTTTAAGAACGCAAGAACACGTTAAAATTGTGAGCACTCGATAGTGCAAGAACAATTTGCACGTTAAACTCTTAACGCAGAAAGGTCCGTCTGAAAACCAAGCACGTAGGTAATTCAAATGTAGAAATACGTTAATAAATTACCGCAAATCGTGCTACAGCAGAAGTAAATGTGGGGAGCGCTCGATAAAAAGAAAAAATAAAAAAGCAAAAATAACAAAGAAAAATAAATAAACCTGTGTAGTTACACTCGTTTTGAAATAAAATAAAATAATTAGGCGAATAACTTGTTTATAAACAATAAATAAATTCATCCAAAAATAAATAGGTATACAACATAGTTTTAAACAATAAATAAATTCATTCAAAAAATAAAATAGGCAAATAACCTGTTAAAACAGAAAAAACTAACTGAAATATTAAATAAATACGGATAACAAATAGAATTAAATAGATATAGTAAAAAAGTAAATAAAACAGACATTTAAATCAAATAAAAAATAATAAAAATAAAACAAAATGGGAACAAAAAATAGCAAAAGCGAAGCTTATATACCATGCGGTCCTGAGGTTGACCGGATGCGAAGACTTTACGGTGATCTGTGTCTAAGCTTTGTGCCACAGTGGCATTGTAAATTCAATTTTCCAAGAAATGGATCGTTTGATCCACAGGAAATACAAAAATTAGAAGAACAATTGTTAGAACAAAAACGTAAGATCTGCAGCAAGAAAAAGATTCCACAAGGTGAGTTGTTAACAGTGACCAATCATGAGCAAGCTTTTAAGCTGTGGAAAAATGAATCCAAATTACAAAGTCAAAGAGTAATATCAAAAAGCCTTCAGATGACCCAGAAAATTAAGAAAACAAACCAGATGGCTCCAAAAGAGACAAAACATTTAGGAAATAAAAATAAGAAAGGGACAGAAACACAAACTAACCCACTCAATGTTTCTTTCTCTCACTCTGCTCCCTCTGCTCCACCTGCGACTGGATCTTCTGGCTTCCCACCTCTCACCGTGCCGCTGTATCCTTCACTGGCACATCTGAGTTCACCCCAACCACCACCGTACCCTGAGCCACAGAGAACTGGACAATTTTCAGACTGGTTTCTGAACATGGACATGGACGATGACTTCCAAGGCTCCAAGAAAAAGGAGCAACCAGGAACGTCAACTGAATCAGGTACTGACAACACACCTGACTCTTCACCCTCACCTTCTGATTTGACTGACACCTCAATATCAGACATTGAACATGAGGAAATACATTCTGGTGCTCCAGAAAGTACACACAGGCCGCACACAAGACTTCAAGCTGAACAAAAACAGCTTAAGCAAAAAGCAAGTCAAATTCAAGAGGACATTGAAAGAACTCAACAAGAAAGTGCAGACAAAAAGAAAGACAAAACCACCATCATCACTGCACCTATGATTGAGGTGGGTGGGGCTGAGCAATCACAATTGGTCTATAGACCTTGGCCACACGCCGTGCTGATCGACATGGCCAAGCAGCACCTGCCTGAGAGAGCCCAGGGTGGAGAAGGGATAGCTCTGGCATTGTTTATGTTAGTCAAAGTGATAAGACCAACTCTCCATGAGATAAAAGTCATTTTATCAGCAATATATGGTCTTGGGTTTGTCTCCCAACTTAACTCTGAACTTTTTGAAAAGGAAAACGATTTTCAACTCGTCAGTCCAAACATCAACGCAGACAGCAACGAGGGGTATTTGAAAAATGTGAAAGAAATTGGGGAAGACCTGAAAAAGGTGTTCCCAGCTGCTCCTTGTTATGCAGACATTGCGAGCACCACCCAGAAACCTGATGAAACTCCACAAGACTACGTGAACCGTCTCCTGCCCATCTTCAAAACCCACTCAGGCATCCTTGAGCCTGACAGGAACTGGAGACACGACACAGCCCCCTCACCATTTGAAAACATCTTCTGCCAGGCGGTCCTGAACGGTTTTCTCTCACCAATAAAGAAATCAATCAAGACCACCTACATAGGCTGGAAGAAGAGACCACGCCTGACTGATCTCCTGAATCATGCTGAGCACGCATGGGACCTGCAGGTGACAGAGGTCACCACCACTCAGAAGAAAAAACAAAAACTGCATGATGACGCTCAACTGACTCTGCTTCAAGCAACCACTCAGCTGACCCTGAACCAGGCTCAAGCTGCAAATCACCCTCCAGCAATTCAAAAAACTGATTTTGCTCCACCCAGACCATGCTACAACTGTGGAAGCCTGGAACACTGGGTCCGCAGCTGTCCACACCGACAAGGACCAAGAGGCCGAAACCAAGCTCGCAACAGATACGGCAACCGAGGCAGAGGTCAGTTCAGGCCCTATCCAAACCAAGGGCCCAACTACAACCAAGACTCCAACTTCAGACAAAACCAACATCAAGGCCCGCCCCAAGGCAGAAACGAAGCTGGACTCAGGGGTGGACAAAGCCAGAGGGGTTACTCAACTTGACTAGCCGAAGATGGTGGGAGCCAGGGACTCCAGACCGCAAGTGCCAGCACACACACACCTGTTTCTGAAACAAATGACATACACACACATACATACACAGGAGAAGTTATTCCTACTTACTTCAAATACACTCAAGCTGCTTATCTGAAACTACCAATGATGACTGCAGTGGTTGAAAACATTTCATTACAATTTCTTGTAGATTCAGGAGCAACACAGTCATTAATCATGCGTAAATGTCTTCCAAATGCTCCACTTTCTAACAAAATTGTCCATTCCACAGGTGCATCTGGCCGGACAGTTCCTGAAGCGGTCACAGTTCCGCTCAAGATCATCGATCCTTTTGATCATGAAACACATGAACATCAGTTTTTGCTTTCTGACTCTTGCCCAATAAATTTATTAGCAAGAGATTTGATTCTGAAATTTAGATTGGCAATAAACTGTGCACCTGATGGTTTGACTGTGTCTAAACAATTAGAGTCTGATGCTCTGGTCTCTCTCACACCTGAATTATTGTTCATTTTTCAGTGGTTGTTAATTGATCCACATCAGAGACATACTCTGCTTTCAATGGCCAGAGAAAGGCTGCCACCTAGTGTCTGTTTTATGACTGAACCTCATTTACACTGCACTGCTCATGTCGTTTCAGATCCAGCTGACCCATTAGGGGACTCATTTCTGCAAACACAGACAACACATCTTGTCACCACATCCATCTATTGGACACAAGACTCATGTTTTGTGCTGATAGATTTGAACAACAAAACAACACCTCAGACAAGTTACTTCACGGTACCTGATTCATTTCCTCATATTTCACTAGCAAAGCCACCTGACTCCCACTGGCAATCTCTAGGTCCTCTAGCACTTAGAGCACACACCACACATGACTGGGAACCACGTGATGATTGCTCCTTCTCACCGTCTCTCAACATGTTTAGGCAAGATTTTTGCCTCATGCTGACAGCACGGCCAACAAAGGAAGTGATTGATAACAATGCATGACTAGTTACGTCCATGATGTCTCTGGACGACCCTGAATTGGCAGACGTCCCCGCCCATCTCTGGGCCACAACTAAATATGATGTCGGGTTAATTAAGGGCCAAAAACCAATTGAAATAACACCAAAGTCTTCTTATAGACCTAAAATAGCCCAATACCCACTGAAGCCTGAAGCAGAAAAAGGTATCACTCCAGTTTTCCGCTCCTTGCTAGAAGCAGGCGTGATCATCGCCTGCCCTGAGTCAC
This sequence comes from Garcialebias charrua, assembly GCA_038048925.1. NCBI lineage: Eukaryota > Metazoa > Chordata > Actinopteri > Cyprinodontiformes > Rivulidae > Garcialebias > Garcialebias charrua. The sequence continues at coordinate 859 of JBBPBX010008302.1, read as the reverse complement.
CAGTGAGAACCCCGATTTTTCCAGTCAAAAAGATCAGACCTACTCCTCCAGATGAATGGAGATTTGTTCAAGACTTAAGAGCAGTTAATGCCTCTGTCCAAGCAAGAGCACCTATTGTACCTAACCCTTATGTCATCCTTTCTCAGATCCCTGCAGGCTCCACATATTTCAGTGTGATAGACTTAGCAAATGCGTTTTTTAGCGTTCCAGTTCATCCCAACAGCCAGTTCTGGTTTGCTTTCCAATTCCTGGGTAAGGCTTTCACTTTTACTCGGCTTCCACAAGGTTTCTGCGAATCTCCCACTATTTTTCATCAAGCACTGAATGATAGTTTGATGAGTTTCTCTCTGCCTCATGATTGTGCTCTATTACAGTACGTGGATGATTTGCTGCTGGCTGCACCATCTGAACAGTCTTGTAAAGAGAACACGATCAGACTGCTGACATTTCTGGCAGAACAAGGTCACAAAGCATCATTGTCAAAATTGCAGTTTGTACAAACCACTGTCACTTTTCTTGGACACAGGATCTCCAGAGAAGGAAGAAAAATTGCTGACTCGCGTGTTGAGGCGATTGTGAAACTGCCATTACCGGTAACAAAAAAACAACTCATGTCTTTTCTAGGTCTTTGCGGTTACTGTAGGCATTTCATCCCAAACTACGCTGAGATTGAGGCTCCTTTAAGAAAGGTATGTCATGACAAACACTTACAAATGAGCTCACATGTCACGTGGACAACTGAGGCGCTGCAGGCCTTTGAAACACTCAAGCAACAGTTGCAAAAGGCTCCCACTCTTGGTATTCCAGATCCTACACGCCCGTTCACACAGGCTGTGGATGAGAGGAAGGGCCACATGAC
>JBBPBX010008301.1:0-48365 GCA_038048925.1 Garcialebias charrua | reverse complement strand
CTAGCATTTGCTTAGCATGGCTGCTGGTTCTTTCCCAGCTTTCTCTGTTTTCACTTGCTCCATGTGTCAGATGTTTAGCTACTCCTCTGCCTCCTTTAGTGGTAATGATACATGTAACAAATGTAGTCTTATGGTAGCTTTGGAGGAGATGCTGTCTGAACTGGAAGCTCGGCTCCACGCTGTAGAAAAACCAGTAGCTAGCCAGGTCCCCTTAGACAGTGTGGAACCACAGAGGCTAGCTCCCATTAGCAGTCCTCCAGCAGACCCCGAGCAGCTGGGACCCCAGGCCGGCTGGGTGACAGTCTGGAGAAAGCATAGTGCTAAGGCTAAGACTCCAGTTCACCACCGACCTGTTCACGTTTCTAATCGATTTTCCTCGCTCAGTGACACACCCGCTAAGAAACAGACCCTGGTTATTGGCAGTTCTATAGTCCAAAACGTGGCTTAGGGACTCCAGCAGCCAAAGTTAAATGCATTCTGGGGCCCACGGCTCAAATTAAATAAACCAAAAATCATCTCTAAAAATATAAACCATAAAAATATTTTTAAATAAACAGTTTCTTTACTGTTTTTAAATTTAAAAATCATTAAATGTCGATTAATGAACATCAGATCCCTTTCCTCTAAAACCCTGTTAGTTAATGAACTGATAATTGATCATCATATTGATTTATTCTGTCTGACAGAAACCTGGCGACAACAGGAGGATTTTGTTAGTATAAATGAATCCAATCCTACTAATTATTTAAATGTTCATGTTACTAGAACAGTGGTTCTTAACCTTTTTTGAGCTACCGAACCCTCCAGTTTCATATGCCCACTCACTGAACCCCTCTTTTGTAATATATAAAATATGATTTTTTTTTCAAATTCTACATCATCACCTTTGCTCAAATGTGCTGGTGAAGATTCTCAGTCATCCAGGACATGATAAAATCAAAAAAGGCGTTCAATGCAGAACAACTGGACTTTATTTGTAGCAACAAGACGTTTCGCTTCTCATCCGAGGAGCTTTAATTGATAAAGCTCCTCGGATGAGAAGCGAAACGTCTTGTTGCTACAAATAAAGTCCAGTTGTTCCGTATTGAACGCCTTTTTTGACCTTGCTCAAAGAACAAAACCAACACAGTGCATGAACTCACAACAAATTACGGTATTACTTTATTCTGGCCTCATAAGAGTTTCATCCCCCAAAAATATTTTTGTACTATTTTTCTAATTAAAAATAAAATACGATTTTTTTGAAGAATAACATTTTTTGGGTAAATTAGGCTGAAAGTGTCAGAAATTACCACAAAAATTGTAATTAAACCAGAAAAAATTTACTAAAAAAATGTTGCTTAAAAGGTAGAATAAGCTTAAATTAGCAGAAGAAAGCAAAAAGAAATTATTTGCCCAATTAGGCTGAAAGAAGCAGAAATTAGCACAAAAATGTGGAAACTATCTGAAGAAAATCTAAAATTAGAAAAAAGGATTCAGCTGAAAAGTAGCTAAAATAGCAGAAAGAAGCATCACCAGAATGAAGTTGAGAGAGCACATTTTTGCTGAATTAGGCTGACATTTTTTGAAATAAGAGCATTAAATGTGGAATTAGCTTAAAAAGCATAGAAACAGCTAAATAGTAGCAGAAAAAGCTGAAACGCAGAAATAAGCTATATATTACAAAAGAGGGGTTCATCATATCTGGCTCGTTTCACCTTGAATTCAGCAAGCGTTGTGAATTGTATTCCCCGTCTCTATGCATCTTCATGAAGTGTTCCTTAAAGCTCCACTGACATCATCTTTTAACTTTCCATAAAATGGCACAACATATATATATATATATATATTAAGATTGACCTCTGATCGTTTTTGCTAAAACAATGTTAAATTAATTAGAATTCCTCTCAAAAATAGTTTAAAATTAGCGCCATTTTTTTAACACGATAAATAGGGATTTCCCCGTCGCAGGATGATGACGTCATAACAAGACTCGTCTCTACTGCGCACCTTGAAAACAATGGAGGAGATACAAACTCGATCCGTCCAATTTAGCCATTTAAAAGTTAATATTTTAGCGGATTGTCTTCAGATAAGCCAAAGTTATTTCCAGTAAACAGCAGGTTATAATGTTTTTCAGCTCCTGCTGGTTTTTGGAGACTTTCACTTCATGAGGTGAGCAGCTGTGTGTGGAGTTACATGAGCTGCATGTGGACGAGGCAGAAGGAATTCTACAACATGTACATCGTCTCCACAGCACTGAAATGGTAATATATTAGTTAATGTTTCTAATAATTATTCAACATTATTAGTTATTAGTTTGTGTACAAAACAATTTGCACAGGCTCCTGCAGCTGTTGATTATTTTGCTTCAATTTGTCAGCTTTGTTATTTAATCCAGTCAACATGTTTACAATATTTCATATTTATTTTTCTATTTAATTTGGACATCACTTGGTGTTATAGTGGTGTATCATTAAAATGATGGAAATACTGTACATGACATTAGTTTGACCCATTGTCTTAATATACAGTATACTGCATATAATATATACTGTGTGTGTCTGTGTGTTTTATCATCAATTCACAGAAATATCTTCACCTGAAGAGTGGACACAGGTGGTGGAGAACAAACCTTGAAGAGAAACTAGACAGATGTCCTCTGCATCCAGACCTACAACACCTGGACATCAAGGAGGGTGGACGAGGAGGGTGTTGGAGTCTGAAGAAGTTCTGATTTTGCAGATTTACAGCTGTAAAGTGTCATTTTTAAGGAGCTGATGAAGTCAAACACCACTTGCTGATATTTTTTAAACTCAATTTTTTTTGATAATCTGTTCATATTAATGTTTCCCCATAGGTTTTCATATATTTGATAATATGGGATGGTTTTACTTTAATAAAATGTTTTTTTAACATTCACCAATTTTGTTTTTACTAAAGTACTTTCTGTGAGTTGTAGATGAACGAATGAAATTAAAACAGATACACAAATATTCTCACAAAGAATAACTCAACACTAACAGATAATATAGTGTACTACTGTAACTTTATTTACACATAACTACATAAACACTTGGTTCATTGTTATCCTTTTTTTTCAAACAATATGTTCATTTGAACTGTCAGAAAAAATATTAAATTTATATTTTCATTGATTCATTTTCATGTCAATGCTCTGGCAAGTTGTAGTATTTCTGTAGTATTTCTGGTGTAACGTTGTCGCGGTCACTCAAGCACCAGACGTTCTGCTTCAGCCAACGCTTTATTCAAGTACACAAAACAACAGGCCAGTAAACTCAGAGTCACTGTTTGGCCGTGACCCACGCCAGAACTCCTCAGCCTCACAACAGGTGCTTCCAGCTTCTTCACAGAACCGCCACCTGGGTCCACTCTTCAGGTGAAGATATTTCTGTGAATTGATGATAAAACACACAGACACACACAGTATATATTATATGCAGTATACTGTATATTAAGACAATGGGTCAAACTAATGTCATGTACAGTATTTCCATCATTTTAATGATACACCACTATAACACCAAGTGATGTCCAAATTAAATAGAAAAATAAATATGAAATATTGTAAACATGTTGACTGGATTAAATAACAAAGCTGACAAATTGAAGCAAAATAATCAACAGCTGCAGGAGCCTGTGCAAATTGTTTTGTACACAAACTAATAACTAATAATGTTGAATAATTATTAGAAACATTAACTAATATATTACCATTTCAGTGCTGTGGAGACGATGTACATGTTGTAGAATTCCTTCTGCCTCGTCCACATGCAGCTCATGTAACTCCACACACAGCTGCTCACCTCATGAAGTGAAAGTCTCCAAAAACCAGCAGGAGCTGAAAAACATTATAACCTGCTGTTTACTGGAAATAACTTTGGCTTATCTGAAGACAATCCGCTAAAATATTAACTTTTAAATGGCTAAATTGGACGGATCGAGTTTGTATCTCCTCCATTGTTTTCAAGGTGCGCAGTAGAGACGAGTCTTGTTATGACGTCATCATCCTGCGACGGGGAAATCCCTATTTATCGTGTTAAAAAAATGGCGCTAATTTTAAACTATTTTTGAGAGGAATTCTAATTAATTTAACATTGTTTTAGCAAAAACGATCAGAGGTCAATCTTAATATATATATATATGTTGTGCCATTTTATGGAAAGTTAAAAGATGATGTCAGTGGAGCTTTAAGTTTTGCCAGAGCGAGACTAGAGTTGCTCAACTTCGCATTACATATCATGCAGATTGGACGCTGACTTCCATCCCGTTCCGTGACACACGTGAATCCATGTTGTACATATTCGTCCAACCACTTTCTTTTTTTGCTCGACATATTTACCGTAGTTTGTAAAATATTGTGAAAAAAAACACACGACGTACAACTACGACACAACAGCCATTAACTAATGCGCTCGCTAAATTTCCGCATCAGCACTGAATCTGCAGCCGTCACCAGTGTTGCCAGATTGGGCGGTTCACCGCGATTTTCCTTCTGACTTTTGCGGGTAGAGAGTGCTTTGGGCGGGTGGTACTCTATCTGGCAACACCGGTCAGACCGGTGTTTACACAAGTGTGTCTTTACATCCGGGGCAGAGGCTCCGCCGAACCCCTGAAACCGGCTCATCAAACCCCTGGGGTTCGATCGAACCCAAGTTAAGAACCACTGTACTAGAACAACTGGCCAAGGTGGAGGAGTAGCTTCTATTCGTCAGTCAGGATTATTGATAAATGCCAAACCAGTTATTAGTTATGATTCTTTTGAATCACTGTCCCCAAGTCTTTCTCATCCAAAATGGAAATCAAAAAAGCCACTTTTACTAGTTGTTATATATTGTCCACCAGGCGCTTACTCTCAATTTTTGTCTGAATTCTCAGATTTCTAAAATAACTTACTACTAAATACTGATAAAGTCATAATACTGTAATGGGTGATTTCAATATTCATGTAGATATAGAAAGAAATAGCTTAAGCATAACCTTTAATAATTTAATAGTCAATTGGTTTGATCCAAAATGTCCGAACACTTACTCACTCTCATCATCACACTCTTGACCTTGTTCTGACTTATGGAATAGAGATTAAGGATTTGGTAATAAATCATAAAAATCCTGTTATGTCTGACCATTATTTAATAACCTTTGAGTTTACATTAAATGACTACACGGTCACTGAGAGTACATTTCTTGTTAGCAGGTGCTTATCAGAAAACACTGTAACCAAATTTAACGACTCTCTTCCATCAATGTTTTCCTCTGTCTTGCAGAGTAATACATCAGAGAACAGTGAATTAGAGGATCTTGTAGATCATCTTACAACTTCATTGAAAACTTCACTTGATAAATCTGCTCCACTGAAAAAGAAAGTAATCAATCAGAGGAGTTTAGCTCCTTGGTTCAATTCTGAGTTATGTATTTTAAAGCAGGCATCTAGAAACCAGCAGAGAAAATGGCACTCCACTAACATTAAATAATTTTATTTAACTTGGAAAGATAGTCTGCTAAAATATAAGAAAGCTCTCCATAAAGCTAGAACTTTATATTACTCATCTTTAATAGATGAGAATAAAAATAACCATAGGTTTCTATTTAGTACTATAGCTAGACTACTGTAATTAAAATTCTGATCTATGTTGAACCAAGTATCCCTACAACTATAAGTAGTGATGACTTCATGAGATTCTTTATAAATAAAATTATTTCAATTAGAGAGAAAATTCAAACCATCCTTCCTTCTACTATCCCTAGTCCCCTGTCAAATCAGACTTTAAAAATTTAACTAGAGCCTGATTTGTGTTTGGACTGTTTTTGTCCTGTTGAGCTCTCTGAATTGTCAAAAATAATAGCCTCATCCAAACCATCCACATGTCTGCTAGATCACATCCCAACCAGGCTGTTTAAAGAGGTATTTCCCCTAATTGATGTCCACATTTTGAATCTGCTTTATTTGTCCTTAATGAATGGTTATGTACCACAGCGCTTTAAGGTTGCAGTAATTAAACCTCTACTTAAGAAGTCTGACTTTGATTCAGAAATCCTAGCCAATTATAGACCTATATCTAATCCAACTTTCATCTAAAAAATTCTAGAGAAAATAGTTGCAGGTGCTAAAGCGTTAGCCATATTGTTAGCCGTTAAGGACCATGTCTTTAGCTATATGATAAACTGCTGATTTATTAATGTCTCCTCTCATAAAGCTAAGCACGGCTAAATAAGCTCGGACCCATGGTTTGTTTTAAGGAAGCAGGAGGCTGTAAAAACACTCGGAGCTGCCACTTCATGGTTCTGAGTGGAGACTCACTTTACTGCAGTTCACAAACACGCTGACTAACGTGAAGGCACCTTTCTATCTTATCAAGACACTCAAAGTGCTTTACTAATAATAATAATAATAATTAATTCAATTTATAACGCACTTTTCATTACTGAAAATCTCAAAGTGCTACACATATATTGAATGCTACACACATTCATAAACCGGTGGCGGCAGACTACCATGCAAGGTGCTTTCCAGTCCTACCGGGAGCAACTCAGGGTTAAGTGTCTTGCCCAAGGACACAACGACACATGGTGCGGGTCCCGGGAGTCGAACCGCCAACTTTCCGATCGGGAGACGACTGCCATTACCACTACACCACGGCCGCCCCATACTACACACTCTGTGTCCTCATTTACCAATTCATGCCCTCTACTAGATCTCTACAAAGAATAATCAGTACTTTATCACATTCATACACTGATGGGACACACATCAGAGGCAATGAGGGGTTCAGTGTCTTGCCCAAGGACACTTCAACATGTGACTGCTGGTGGAATCAAACCCCCAACTCTCCCATTGGAGGAGACTGCTTTAGCCTCTCAGCCACAGCTGCCCCCAGCTGAAGAGGATTATTATTTAATATATGAAATAAATATCTAAAAAATAAACTAATGTATGTAAATAGTTTATATTTTAGACATTTATTTTGTAGAGATACAGCTGTTTGTTAATAAATGTTGCTGTGTGACAACTGGGACAAAGCTTTGACTCAGAAATATATATTTGTTATTACTTTTTGGAAAGAAAAATATATTGAGATATATAATGTATAGCCCCTCCCTGGGCTGCCACCTTACCGTGGTGGAGGGGTTTGAGTGTCCCAATGATCCTAGGAGCTATGCTGTCAGGGGCTTCATGCCCCTAGAAGGGTCACCCAAGGCAGACAGGTCCTAGGTGAGGGATCAGACAAAGTGCAGCCCAAAAACCCCTATGATGAGTACAATTAATGGACTAAGTTTTCCCTCGCCCGGACGCGGGTCACCGGGGCCCCACTCTGGAGCCAGGCCCGGAGGTGGGGCACGCTGGCGAGCGCCTGGTGGCCGGGCTTTTACCCATGGAGCCCGGCCGGGCACAGCCCGAAGAGGAGACGTGGGTCCCCCTTCCCATGGGCTCACCACCTGTGGGAGGGGCCAAAGGGGTCGGGTGCAATGTGAGATGGGTGGCGGCCGAGGGCGGGGACCCTGGCGGTCTGATCCTCGGCTACAGAAGCTGGCCATTGGGACATGGAATGTCACCTCTCTGGTGGGGAAGGAGCCTGAGCTAGTGTGTGAGGTTGAGAGGTTCCGACTAGAAATAGTCGGACTCACCTCAACGCATGGCTCTGGCTCTGGAACCAGTTTCCTTGAGAGGGGTTGGACACTCTTCCACTCTGGAGTTGCCCCTGGTGAGAGGCGCCGAGCAGGAGTGGGCATACTGGTTGCCCCCCATCTTGGTGCCTGTACGTTGGGGTTCACCCCGGTGAACGAGAGGGTAGCCTCCCTTCGCCTACGTGTGGGGGGACGGGCTCTGACTGTTGTTTGTGCCTATGCACCAAACGGCAGCTCAGACTACCCACCCTTTTTGGAGTCCTTGGAGGGGGTATTGGAGAGTGCGCCTCCTGGGGACTCCCTTGTTCTACTGGGGGACTTCAACGCTCACGTGGGCAATGACAGTGAGACCTGGAGGGGTGTGGTTGGGAGGAACGGCCCCCCTGATCTGAACCAGAGTGGTGTTCTGTTATTGGACTTCTGTGCTCGTCATGGATTGTCCATAACGAACACCATGTTTAAGCATAAGGGTGTCCATATGTGCTCTTGGCACCAGGACACCCTAGGTCGCAGTTCGATGATCGACTTTGTTGTCGTCTCATCTGATCTGCGGCCGCATGTCTTGGACACTCGGGTGAGGAGAGGGGCGGAGCTGTCTACTGACCACTACCTGGTGGTGAGTTGGCTCCGATGGTGGGGGAGGATGCCGGTCAGACCTGGCAGACCCAAACGTATCGTGAGGGTCTGCTGGGAACGTCTGGCAGAGTCTCCCGTAAGACGGAGCTTTAACTCCCACCTCCGGGAGAGCTTTGAACACGTTCCGAGGGAGGCGGGGGACATGGAGTCCGAGTGGGCCGTGTTCCGCGCCTCTATTGTCGAGGCAGCTTATCGGAGCTGTGGCCGCAAGGTTGTTGGTGCCTGTCGAGGTGGCAACCCTCGAACCCGGTGGTGGACACCGGCAGTGAGGGATGCTGTCAGGCTGAAGAAGGAGTCCTATTGGGCCTTTTTGGCTTGTGGGACCCCGGAAGCAGCTGATAGGTACCGGCAGTCCAAGCGGCATGCGGCTCGGGTGGTTGCTGAGGCAAAAACTCGGGCGTGGGAGGAGTTCGGAGAGGCCATGGAGAATGACTTCCGTACGGCTTCGAGGCGATTCTGGTCCACCATCCGGCGTCTCAGGGGGGGAAAGAGGTACGAGACCAACACCATTTATGGTGGAGGTGGCGTGCTACTGACCTCAACTCGGGATGTTGTGAGTCGGTGGGCGGAATACTTCGAAGACCTCCTCAATCCTACTGGCACGTCTTCCACTGAGGAAGCAGAGCCTGGGGACTTTGGGTCGGGTTCTCCGATCTCTGGTGCTGAGGTCGCCGAGGTGGTTAAAAAGCTCCGCGGTGGCAAGGCTCCGGGGGTGGATGAGATTCGCCCGGAGTTCCTTAGGGCTCTGGATGTTGTAGGGTTGTGTTGGCTTACGCGACTCTGCAATATCGCGTGGACATCGGGGGCAGTTCCCTTGGATTGGCAGACTGGGGTGGTGGTTCCCCTATTTAAAAAGGGGGACCGTAGGGTGTGTTCCAACTATAGGGGGATCACACTCTTAAGCCTCCCTGGTAAGGTCTATTCAGGGGTTCTGGAGAGGAGGGTCCGTCGGATAGTCGAACCTCGGATTCAGGAGGAGCAGTGTGGTTTTCGTCCTGGTCGTGGAACACTGGACCAGCTCTACACCCTCAGCAGGGTCCTGGAGGGTGCGTGGGAGTTTGCCCAACCAGTTTACATGTGTTTTGTGGACTTGGAGAAGGCATTCGACCGCGTCCCTCGGGGGGTTCTGTGGGGGGTACTCCGGGAGTATGGGGTACCAGGCCCTTTGATAAGGGCTGTTAGGTCCCTGTACGACCGGTGTCAGAGCTTGGTCCGCATTGCCGGCAGTAAGTCAGGCTCGTTTCCGGTGAGAGTTGGACTCCGCCAAGGTTGCCCTTTGTCACCGATTCTGTTCATAACTTTTATGGACAGAATTTCTAGGCGCAGCCAAGGTGTTGAGAGGATCCGTTTTGGTGACCTTAGAATCGCTTCTCTGTTTTTTGCAGATGATGTGGTCCTACTGGCTTCATCAGTTCGTGATTTACAACTTTCACTGGAGCGGTTTGCAGCCGAGTGTTCGCAGGGTGGCTGGACTCTCCCTTAGAGATAGGGTGAGAAGCTCAGTCATCCGGGAGGGACTCGGAGTAGAGCCGCTGCTTCTCCACATCGAGAGGAGCCAGTTGAGGTGGCTCGGGCATCTGGTTAGGATGCCTCCTGGACGCCTCCCTGGTGAGGTGTTCCGGGCATGTCCCACCGGGAGGAGACCCAGAGGAAGACCCAGGACGCGCTGGAGGGACTATGTTTCTCGGCTGGCCTGGGAACGCCTTGGGATTCCCCCGGAGGAGCTGCTCCAAGTGGCTGGGGAGAGGGAAGTCTGGGCCTCCCTACTTAGGCTGCTACCCCCGTGACCCGACCCCGGATAAGCGGAAGAAGATGGATGGATGGATGGATAATGTATATCGCGATTTATCATGAAATATTGAGATATTAATTTTGGTCCATATCGCCCAGCCCTACTGCAGATCCAAACTTTGTGATAAAACGTCAAAACACAGCTTTGGATTTGCGCTTGTCTTTTAACAAGAAAGCCATAATGTTCCCAAACAGGAGACCGCAACGAGATGCTAGGCTGCTAATGCCACGCGTGCTGCAAGATAATAGCGCCGTGATGAAACACGATTAGGAATTTTAGTTCCCCGACGGATAATCTCTCGTTAATCAAATTTAATGAGTGAAAAAAATAACCGAAACGGTATGCACGTGGACCAAACTGAACGAGCCGTACCAAAACGGTTTGGTACACCCACATGTACCGTTACACCCCTACTTTGTGCTCAGTAACGGCAAGTACTGAAATTGTTTTAAGTGAGTATGGCATTGGTGTGTCCCTAGCATTTATGTAAACAAAATAAGCAGAAAAAAAATCAACAAAAATTATTTAAAAAACAAAAAGTTATCACCTGACTTCAGTTACAAATAAAGTCCAGTTGTTTTGTTTTTAACTTTTGTTGGATTTACCATGTCCTGGACAACTGAGAATCTTCACCAGCGTATCACCTGGCTTCAGAACAAGCAGAAGATAATGGATGGCTGAGTAAAGTTATCACACATAGGCTAGTCTAAAGTAATTTTAAATGTGGAAAATGACAGTATTTTAGATGAATAGTGGAATTCCACAGATGGGGAGAAGCCAGCATGACTGAAGGCTCTCACACAAATGGTATCACCTGTGCACAAAGATTTATCACATAGTTATCACAAATAATAAGTTATGAGATAGAAAAAAAAAACACTTCAGTTTTCACGATTTTACAGCAGCCATATAAACACTACCATTGAAACCTTGAAACTGTAGTCAGTTGTGAGTAACACAGTTACTTTGGAAGAAACAAGAATACTGTAAATTATTACCAGAAATGACCCCAGGCTGTAGCAGAAGTGCTGCAGCTAGCCACTGGTGCTATTTACATTTGAAAATACCCACACAGATTTCTATATAATCACTATGTAATGAGCATTTTACAACTTTTGATGCATTCAAATGAGCTCATCAGTCCTGTTGACGGTTACACTGAACTCCACTTTAAAAAGGTCCAGATAGTTTTTAAATGACATGTTGCGAGAAGTATTTCAGAACTGATTTTAAGCTATTAGTTTAAAGCAGTTAACTGTACAAACAGAACCGCTTGAGTGATTTCTGTTGATGAACCAACACAAACCGAGCCATAAATCTCGATTGACGCCTCTTGTCCTGAACCCAGAACCCAAACACCAAGATGATGCAAGCAGCGTACAAACCATCTTTAACCCTACAGATGCTGCTGCTGCTGCTCTCATCTGTGGTCACACTTAAGCTTTTATGTTAAAGCCACATGGCAGGGTTTAACAGAGCCACTAATTGCTGATTTTATTGTGTTATGTCTTTCTGTTGCCTCTGAGAGCTGACAGCATTTAGAGGAAACAGCAGGCAGGTCACCATGATGTTTATGTGGTAAAAGCCCTGACAGGATCTCTTCTGCCAGCCCTGATCTGATCTACACGTGGCTGTACGCTGAACCTTAACTGTGTTTAGCAACGCAAAGTAATCATGGCTAAGAGGACCCTCTAAAGGCCCTCTGAAGTGTGTTTGTAAAAGGAAATGAGGTCTCCATGGATGGTGGTCTTAGGCTGAAGATCTGCAGTGTGATATCGGACAAGGACCATGATGACAAAATGAAGAGTCACACCTCTAGTTTCCTCTATTGTCTTTCAGCTTTGTGTGATCCTGAAGAACGAATAATCCAGATGGACAGGTCAAATCTGGCTCAGAGGAATGACTCCTCTGTCACCCCGAGGGCTTTGGGAACGTAAAGGCTGTAAATGTATTTGCTTCTGACTTTGTGGACTGATGAGCATGACTGAGAGAAACCATGTGGAAATGCCAGGTAGCAATGTTCGCCAACAAATACGACGTCCGATGGGTCGTTTTTGGTTAAAATCAAAAGCTAGACACTTCTCAGTGGACAAATAGCACATCAGATATTTTAGATTACATGTGAAATTCCATTCCCTGAACTGCAACCAACCTTTAAAAATCCTATCACAAATATTTCAGTCTACTCCAAAACGTGTCTGAAAAGGTTCTTTTTCTCTGCGATCAGTGCCCATTCCACAGAAACCGCTCCAAGTTGATTTGAGCAAGATGATTGCAACTCCAAGAAAAAACCAACAATGTCTCCTCTAGAAAATTAAATATACAGAAATAATAATAATAATAATGAATTCAATTTATAACGCGCTTTTCATTAGTGAAAATCTCAAAGCGCTACACACATTGAATGCTACACACATTCATACACCGGTAGCGGTAGACTACCATGCAAGGTGCTTTCCAGTCCTACCGGGAGAAACTCGGGGTTAAGTGTCTTGCCCAAGGACACAACGACACATGGTGTGGGGAACCTTGGATTCGAACCGCCAACCTTCCGATCGGGGGACGACTGCCATTACCACTACGCCACGGCCGCCCCAAATACCAAGCTACAGCTAAAATAATTAAGTTTATTGCACTTGTATGGCTGTCAAATTCACAAATGTAAGTTAGAAAAAAGACCTAGACAGTATAAATCATGCTGGAGTTACCAACCACACCAATCTGTGTCAGAGTAAAACAAACTGTAAGACAAATTAGATTGCAAAACAAGATGAAACGTCTTTAGTCCAACCATACTGACTCAGACTTGAGAAAACAAAACACGTGAAAAAATTCACAACCAAAAATATATATATTTTAGGCCCTATCAAGCTTTTCCCACAACTTCTATCCAAAACTCGTGAGTGAAATAAAAATACAGTGTATGACTTTAAAAGCTCTTTTGTGTGTATCCAGATGCAAACTGGTGTCTTCTTCAAGATTTGACATTTATTCTCAAAACCTACAATTGTGTTGTCTTGTTTATAATCCCAAATCAAACTGGGCTCATTAATGTTAGAGTAATGTTAGCAGCACATGTACTGAAACACCCTCACTACTATTCAACTTGGTTCTGACCCATCTATCCATCCATCATCCATCCATCCATTCATCATCCATCCAGCCAGCCATCCATCATCCAGCCATAATCATTCATCCATCATCCAGCCATCATCATCCATCCATTCATCATCCATCATCTTTTACCTGCTTCTTACTTTTCGGGTCGTGGGGGTCACTGGTAAGCTTATCCAGCTTTCACTGTGTGAGATGTAGGGCTGAACAATTAATTGCATTTGCAATTAAATTGCAATATGATAAAACAAGATTTTGTAATCACGAAGGCTGCAATATGATTGGTCACATGACCTGGTTAAGTGACTTGTGAGTGAGTGTAGCAAACCAGAGCAGAGAGCGGGAGAAGTGAACACTGCACTTTAACCAGTTGCACAATGACGTCAGGCTCGACAGAAGCTGATACATCTGAAAGTTTGGTACCAAAGAGGGGCAGCACGTCCGTTGATGGCTATAAAAAAACGCTGTGCGTGAGGTTCTTTTTTTTTTTTACATCTAAAAGATTTAATAAGAACAGATACTAGTTTATTTTGTGTTCACTGAGTTTGAATTCCCAGAAAATAACAAGTTGGTTAAAGCAGATTCTCTTTATGTTTTTTGCACTTTATTTTTTATTTTGTTACTGGCTGGAAAGCAGTAAGTTTAATTTTTTTATATCTAATTTTTTATATTTATTAACTGTCATGTGAAGTTCAGACAGTAGTTAGGAAGTTCACTTAACATATTTACTATTATGTTTATGAAACAAGAAAAAATAGAAATGGTGAAAAGAAAAGGCATAGATTTGTTTGCTTTATTGTAATCTCTGCTTTAAATAAATCTGACATCGTTTATTATAAAACAGATAGATTTATTGCTTCTGTTTGTTGAAAAATACTTGAGAAGATATTAAAAAAAATCGCGTTTTAAATCGCAATTGCAATTTATAGAAAAAAAATCGCAATTAGATTATTTTCCAAAATCGTTCAGCCCTAGTGAGATGTGGGGGACACCCTGGACAGGTCTCCAGACCATCACAAGGACACATAGAGACAAACAAGAC
Source organism: Garcialebias charrua (assembly GCA_038048925.1). NCBI lineage: Eukaryota > Metazoa > Chordata > Actinopteri > Cyprinodontiformes > Rivulidae > Garcialebias > Garcialebias charrua. The sequence continues at coordinate 34,155 of JBBPBX010008301.1, read as the reverse complement.
AAACAACCATTCACTCTCTCACCTAGAAACAATTTAGAGTCACCAATCAGTCTAACATGCATGTTTTTGGTCTGTGGGAGGAAACTGGAGTACCCGGAGAAAACCCACACATGCACGGAGAGAACATGCAAACTCCACCCAGAGAGGTCCCTGGCCAGGATTTGAACCTTTTTCACAATGAGATAACATGCTAACAAGCCTAGCTGTAGGATGGACGATGCTTCTGGGACACCGAGCTAACATGCTAAAAGGCAGAGAAAGCGCGACGCTGGATGGATGCTGCTGGAACACTGAGCTAACAAGCTAAAACGCGGCGGAGATGCCTGTTGCAGCCGGGAGCTCACCTCGATGTCCGCCTGGCAGCCTAAGATGTTGGATGGACACCGAGCTAACGTGTTAAAACACATAGAAACCGCTGCGGCAGCCTTTTGGAGGGTCTAACATGCTAACGCGGTGTGGCCTAACATGCTAACGCGGAGGGGCTAACGCTAACGCGGCGTAGCTTGTTGGACGGACACCACAGAGAAACGGCTCTCAGTAAGTTATTAACTCTTTTTCTGGCTCCAAATGTATGGAGTTAACATGCTAACAGTCCTTCCTGTTAACAGTTTGGACTGCGTGGAGCAGCACGAAGCTGCTGAGCTCGGACGTGCAACGAGCTAACATGCAAACAGACGGAGACAGGCTTGACCAGCTCAAAGTAAGAAATTATTATTTTTTGTCTCTAAATGGACTGTACAGTATGTGTTTTGTGATAATTATGTAGGGTATGTGTTAGGATAGGCGAAGTCCTTGGTAACTTGGTAACTGTACATTACCGTACATGTACGTGTATAAGTGGCGGCTCGTGTGAACTTCCGACTTACGGCGAATTTCGTGTTACGAACGGCCGCAGGAACGGAACTCGTTCGTAAGTCGGGGAATACCTGTGTACAATTTGATATTCGTGAGGATAAGATGCTTCTGTTACCTATGGTTCAGGATTTCTTTCAATACAACTTAAAGTTGATGCTAAGCGATTGTTTGAGGCTTACTTTGTACTCTGCATTTTTTCAGTCTGTTTATAAACAGTGCTGTCAGGGAGTGACAGACTCAGCTATGTGTGGTTACCATGGTGACTAATGAGCCACTTGCAGCAGATCTAACATTTCTTTTAATCTCATTTTTAACACTTTTAAAACAGGTTATATCTGAACATTTTGTCATATTATATTATTGCTAAAGAAAATCTGAAAGTGAGTAGAAAAAAAAACCAACAGGAATAGGATAAACAGGAAAATGTGCACATTTAAAAAATTGTCAAGTTTTTACTTTGCTGTTCTTGTTATGGCACTTGGTGTTGCTCCACCTGTAAAATAACACTGAATGTATTTGAACATGTTGGACTGGCTCTGGTTGGCTCAGATAAAGCGGTCAGGTAGGAGCCAAAGATCATTTCCACAGAGCACATACTTATAATCTGCCACCCAGGAAGTAAACAAGAACAAAACTGATGTGCAAAGAGCCACATGTGGAGTTGTGAAGTAATTCAGAGAGAAACATACCCAACATGCTCTTGTTGTGAAATAGCATGTCAGACAGAAAACACAGACCTGACACGCCGTCTGCCCTCACTTCAACACACAGATGGCTATGTTGATGCACATTCTTATGCCTCTACCAACATGCATCTCAATTTCCCCTCCGATCCATATTGACATACTGACTGCTGTTCAGGATGGGAGACTGCGACAGTGGAGATTCAAAGTCTGCTGCTTCCTTAGATAGAGAACTTTACCGTAAATGGCTTTTCTATGTACCGGTATGTGAATGCTCCTGTAAAGTGCCCCGAGACAACTTTTTTGTGATTTGATGCTATATGAATAAACTGAATAGAATTGAATAGAAATTGTTGCTTCTCTCAACAACAAGCTGCTGAAAGATGATGATACCCGGACCAAGCCCAAGCATAATAAAATACCACAAAATGTGTATACAGTATTTTCACAATGGGAAGCCACAGTGGGATTTATACCCCTGACCTTGGGTCAGTCATCAACACAGAGACACAAAGGCCTGTGTTGACCATATAAAGTTCACAGATGGGAGAATGGAGGACCAGCAAAAAAACGATTCAAACGAGAACCTCTGCATACTTCTTGCTTATTGCCATGACCGGCTGCAGATGACATCACTGGGAAGGCATGTGCTCTAGTGTGCGGCAACTGAAGAAATACATTGTGTAAAGCCTGTAACATAACAGAGGGATGAGTGACGGACTCCACCCTAAATTAACTCTGAAATGTTATTGACTTCATAAATCTGAGTTCAGTTCAAGTTGTCCTCCTATGTTACAACTGCAGTGCGGGAAATACGACTTAGCTGTGGGATGGGGTGCAACAAAGGGCAATAAAAGCCTCAGTCAAACATGCAGGCTGCTCTCGAACAGCTTGAAGTCATTAGACCTGACCATATTTTACAGTTCAAAACATCAGCTGTTACAATAAAGATCTTGTTCTGGAAATAAGAAATGGTTGCTAACAGTGCTTCTTAACTGTACAACAGTAAAAGGTGGCAACAGTACAGAACCTTTCCTTGTCATAGACCCCATCATTTAGAAACTAAAGCCCCTCCCCAATAGATTTTATGGAATTGTTTCCCTCCTTCACAAGAAGTCATGAATTAAAAGAGGTTTCATGGATGTGGGAAATTAAATAAAAAGGTAAATCACTCTACGACACCTTAGCCTTGAATCCTTCCCAACATCTCAAATTTCTGAGTACAGTATTCTTGTGTCAAAGGTCATGAAAACAAAAAATATGTGGGAAGAGAAGCCAGTCAAGTAATGGTTGCTCAACAAGTCAACATGATGCAAAAATACACACTCTGAATAATCTCATCAGTGTTCTGAGATTAGACAACAAGAAGAAGACATATATTCGATGTTTTACCATCACCTATGGTAAATGAGGCCTCAGCCTGTTACTTTTGAAGTTTCCTTTTGTTGACCAATTCTTCCTAATAAGACCAGAAGATGAGTGATCTTTTAACTCACAAGACTACATTCAAAACAGGAGGTGAGACTGAGTCATGCCTGGATGTACATGTGCACATTGGTCATGAACAGATGTCTGGAATTAACAAAAAGAAAAATTTAAAAGGCAAAGTAAAGCCACTGAAATAAAGCATAATAAATGAATATTTCTGATGTTTTGTGAAACATTTATGATCAGTTATCCATCCATTATCTTAGCTTGTTCTGATGTCGGGTCCCGGGGGCAGCAGCTCGAGCGGGGAGGTCCAGACATCTCTTTCCACAGCCTCCTCTTCCCGCTCTTCTGAGAGGACCCCAAGGTGTTCTCAGGCCAACCAAGAGACTCCGTTTTTCTAGCTTGTCCTGGGTCTTCCCAGGGTCTCTTTCCTGTCAGACATGTCGAAGAACCTCCCTGGGGAGGCGCCCAGGAATCATCCTTACCACCTCAACAGGCTCCTCTGGATGTGGAGGAGCAGCAGTTCTACTCTGAGTCTCTCCTGATAACTGAACTTCTCACCCTGTCTCTAAGGGAGAGTCCAGCTACGCTGCAGAGGAAACTCCTTTCAACCTCCTGTATCCATGATCTCATTCTTTCAGTCTCTACCAGAGTTCATGACCAGAGGTGAGGATAAGAATGTAGACCGACGAGTAAACAGAGAGCTCAGCTCCCTCTTCACCACAACGGACCAGTACAAAGTATGCAATACAGCAGACGTTGCACCAGTCCATCTGTCAATCTCACGCTCCATTCTTCCCTCACTCGTGAACAAAACTCAGATACTTGAACTCCTCCAACTGAGGCCGAACCTCACCCTCGACCTGAAGAGAACAATCCACCCTTTTCAGACTGAGGACCATGGCCTCAGATCTGGAGGTGCTGATTCTCATCCCAGCTGCTTCACACTCAGCTGTGACCCGCTCCTCTAGAACTGAAGATCACAGCATGATGCCACCAACAGGACCACATCATCTGCAAAGAGCAGAGATAGAATCCTGAAGCCACCGAACCGGAATCACTGAGCAATTATTATCTTGTAATTACAGTATTTTCTGGTGTATAGGTCGCATTGTCCAATTATCACCAATAGATTGGAAAAATCCCTAGATAGGTCGCACCTGTGTATAGGTCGCACCTACGTTTAGCTCTGCTGCAAATGTCTGCCACAGGAGCGCACAGCAAGGCTTTTAAGAAGATTAACACTTAAAAACAATTATTTGTTTGATAAAAATTATAGCAAATATATGTCTGAGCTGAACTTTTCCTTTATAAATGAACATAATTGTGAAATGAGCTGGATTTAAAAATTTGTTTCGCCGAAAGTGATAACAAGCCATATATAGGTCGCATCTGTGTATAGGTCGCAGGCCTTGAAAAAAACCATAAAAAGGTGCGACCTATACACCAGAAAATACGGTAGCTCTTTGATTGCTCTTATAACCAAGATGGTCACACTCAGCCAAGCCGCAGCTTCACAGGCTCCCGGTGAACTCCATCTTTTCATGTTCCAGTTGTTTCTGTTTTAACAGGTTTTTTGCACCTACAATGCACATCCACTGTACGGGCATGACCACGACACACGTGGAGTTTTCTGCGTCGCTGCCTTGCCATTATGGTTCCTTCGTTCCAGCTTCAGGCTCAAGCTTGTCATGGTAGCTGTCTCCATGATCCTCCATCTGCCTGCACAGACCTAACTCTACAGAGCTGCTTGGTTCTGTGAGGAAACCTGGATGTTGTCTGTTTGCTGGGTCAGGTTCTGGAGGGCAGTCTGGGAGGCAGCTGCTGCAGTCCTTATTATCATCATGCTGCTGAAGGGACCTGCTAGCAAGTCCTGCTAATGCTGCTAACAACACCATGCCGCTAACCAAACCTACCGCTAACCGTACCATGCCGCTAACAGTACCATGGTGCCAACAGGACCTCACTGTCATCAGAACCACGCTGTCAATTGGACCATGCTGCTGTAGATATATTACTTTTTCACTTTTGGCACCTGGTTTCTGTATTTTTGTTGCATGATTTTAATAAATCCTAGTTTATGTTAGTTTAGGTTATGTTAGTGCTCATATTAAGCATGTAAATTATAGCTGAACAGAACCTATTCTGTAATCTACCTGGATTATTGAGCATGCATCAGGGTATTCAGTGTATTGTTTTGCACCATTAGTGACTGGCATATACAGTATCTTGGATCTTTCAGCGTACCGGTTGGCGTTCGTTTAGCTTATATCGTAGTTTATATCTCAGATCCTTATTTAAAGGGGACCACAGATGCAAAATTCACTTTTTAATGTTTTTTTTACTCAACTTTGGGTATTTACTTCATAAAAAAACAGTCCTTGTGCCAAAAAAATGCACCCAGTGGTTTATTTACTCTAAGTAGATTTATTTATTTTTGATAAATACACCTGGATTCACACTTCCTGCAGTTATTGACGTCACAAGCCGTAGCCAATCACCTCAAACCTGAGTCCAGCCCCTCACCTAGCAACCCCTGGTTAGGCTCAACCCACTTCTGTATTAAACACATGACTGTTGTTTTTCATGATTTCATCTCATCTTTTGTTTATATGTTCTTAATTTCATGTGTACAGCACTTTGTTGCAGCTGTGGTTTTTTTAAATGGCTTTATAAATAAAGTATAATTGTTATTTTTATGTTTTAGTTCAATTTTTAGTGTATTTGCGATCGCTCCCAACGCGCAGCCGGCAAAAATTAAACGAGCGGACCCCCGGCGTAGGGACCAGCGGCAACGGGACACTGCTTCTGGCGCGATGGAGCGGAGCTTCAACTGTACAGCCTCGCTGCTGCCCTCGCAGCAGCCTCGCAGCAGCGAGGACCTTCTCCTTACGGATTAATTTACGGGAGACACTTGGTGAACTTTGTGTTGTCTTGACTGGAACAGCGATAACTCCCAAAATCTCCGCGTGCAACGAGCGGAGCTGGCGAACACCGGAAGAGGAACAAGCTAACATTAGCTTCGGATTCGGGTGGTCTCATGCTAAAAGGAGCAGCTAATTGCGGCGCGCTCAGACGGGTTTCGGTTAGGGGTGGGCGATATATCGAATATACTCGATGTATCGCGATATTTTAAATGTACGATGGTTAAAAGGGCTATATCGTGTATATCGAGGATCCTCCTGCTGTCGTGCGGGCTCCCACTCGCCCCCCTCCTTCCTGCAGGCTGCAGGAGCCGCGCGCGAGACTTTCAGCACAACATGTAAACACGGCAGATATGAAGAGCGCTGCCAGCTGCTGAGGGGGAAAAACAATGTTCTTTCTGAGCTAGTTTGGATTAAATTGTCAGATGAGGGCATAAAAAATGTTTTTGTAGACGATGCTGAAAATAGTCCCGAAGAAAGGTCCGAACTACGAATCTTTTTCACCATTTAAACAGCGGAGTGGAGCATGAACGGCAGAACCAAGTGTTTTTACAGCTGCTGCTTCCTTAAAACAAACCACGGGTCTGAGCTCATTTAGTCATGCGTGCACCGCAGAGAGAGGTGGAGACATTATTAAATCAGCATTTTATCATTATCGCTAAAGATACGGTCCTTAGCGGCTAACAAGATGGCTAACGCGTTAGCCGTCTTCTTCCACAGCTGAGACTGACCGTGTCTTTAGCGATACAGCTGATTTAATAATGTCTCCACCTCTCTGTTCACGTTTCTGAGTGGAGGCTGTCGTGTTTTTACACAAGGATTCAATGCGACACTTTGTAGAGCAACTTAGAGAACGTCTTCGTGAACCCGGAAACAACCCCCTGACCCTTTCACAATAAAACCGGATACAGTACACAGAGGCTCACATTTACTGCAGTACTGTGATAAATCTGTTCTTGTTCAGAGGTTTTGCAGACATTGCCTGAACTTGGCACAGTTTGAAACTTGTGCACATTTTGTGGTTTGTTGTTAAAAATTACCAGCACATGCAAATAGTTGAGAGTTGTTACCTGTGACTGTTCTGGGTCAGTAAATTTTATGGCCACTGTTTACACTTTTGTTTTTGTATTTTAAAGGCCTTAAATGTTTTGATTTAACATTTTTTTAAATGTTAAAAGCACAAGAGCACCTTTTTAAGTTAAAATTATTTATTCTTCCTTTTTGCTTGAAGTACTTTTTATTTATGTGTGCAATTGATGGTTAAAATAAAATATTTAAGTTTGTTCAAATTTAGTGTTGACATTTTTTTTATCAATTTTGAATCATTTTTTCATTGATTTTGGAGATATCGCGATATATATCGTGTATCGTGATATAGCCAAAAAATATCGCGATATAATATTTTCCTCATATCGCCCAGCCCTAGTTTCGGTAAGTTATCTTAAGCTAGCACTAACAGTAAGTCAAATGAGTAATAAAAAAAGAGCTAATTTTAAAACAACAACACATTACAGATACTGGCTGTTTCAGAGGGCGTAAACAGATCTTTGAAGGGCGTGGACTTCAAGAAACCGGTCGTTCAAAACGAAAGTTAAAAATGGCAGAATTAAAAAGGGTATAATTAATTATCTAAGAATTATTTTGTGTATTAAAATGAATTAATATTGTCAAGATAGCACACAGACATAACATACAAATTTTAAATACCTATATGTGGTCTCCTTTAATGTTTCTTTATACATTTTATATTTTTGCTGTTGTTTGATGTAACTGGGATCCTGTGTATACAATTTTGTTCCACTACATGTACCACATGTGATGCGCATGACAACAAATCAGCAGAAACCCGCTTTAAAAAGATCGGAACCATCAACCATCAAAGAAATGCCAAAGTTCCAATGAAATCAACAAGTTAAAGCTGAAACAGGACCAGCGTCCCAGTCAGCTGGTTCCAGTACAAACTTTAAATCCTGCTCTTTCCATGAAATGACCGGAGCTTGTTAAATCGTATTGATTTATAACATGGCAGATCCCGTATACTGGATATTTTGCCTTCAGGTTTAAACAACAAAAACAAGTAGCAACACACTTCTTTAAAATGATAATCTTAGTCTTCCGTTTCAGCCTTGGGTTTATCAAAGCATGTCTTTTTTCAGTTAAATACCAGCATGTACAAGTTGTTGTAACCACAAATGATGTGCAGTAAGTGGCCTGCTGAGACAAACTGAGTGTGAATTTTGTAGCTTTGAATAAACAGACATTCTGTCAAAGTGACTTCAAAGATATAAAAGCCAATTTCCTATTTTTTGTTAATATCATCCAGTATACTCCGTTAACTCCATGTTAACAGTTGTTTGTACCAGAGTAGCTTCACTTCGGCAGGCCTACAGATCATTCTTTGGCACATCACCAACATCTAGAATAATGAAGAAACACAAAATATGTGAAAGTGGCCCGAGACGAGAAAGAATCAATGTAGTGTTCAAAATAAAGAGGCAAAAGATGATGAAGATACTTTTCAGGGTTCTTGTAGTCCAGCTTTGATTTCTGTGAACAATTACCGCCGGTATATGTTGACAGGCACCAAGAGGCTGAAACAACAAACGTACAACAACTGGCCTAAAAGGTGGGGAAGCATTAAAGATTCTTTTCTTTCTGAAAGTGATCTCACTTCTATCCACCTAGCAGACCCCCTGACGTTGTGTCTTCTAATTCCTTCATGTTAAAACTAAAAACAGTGGCGTGACTCAAAGATCTGGACAGCAAGCCCCTCCCTGGGTCCTGCTGTCTTCAGACTTGTGTTTCAAAGAACAGATCAGACACCCGTAATCTCTATTGTCCTGTCCAGAGTGGATAACTGGGTCCCATCATGGCCCACTTTAACAAGCAGGGCCATCTGCAGAGCCACAGATGGCCCCGGCCCTGTCTCGCAGGTTACCACGTTCAGACGGAGGGTTAACCTGACCCAGTATGAGCTGGCTAACTGAAGGGAAAGCAAACAGAGAAACTGTTGTTGCTTCTGCTAAGGCATTATGATCTGCCAGAGCATGAAGTTGGGTATTTATTATTTTCCTAAGCCTGGGATCAAACTGCAGCTATTTTTCAAAGCAAATCTTCTCCTTCACCCCAGCTCTCTGTTTTCAGCCTGGATCTCCCTCAGAGATGTAGCATGTCCCAGCAGCGAAGCGCTGTGAAGGCCTATTGTAATCGCTATGTTAAGACCCGACCTGCAATTTTTTCCGCAAAAAAATTAATTGGCCTTATGGGGGCCTTTAAATATCCCAAAACTCACCAAATTTGGCTGACGCATCAGGACTGTTGAAAAATTACGTATTTAGGTGGTGTGGCAAAAATTGCAACAGAAACGGCTCAAGAGCGCCACCTGTAAATTTTCAAAACACCCTCCGCATTAACCTTATTTTGTTGTAGAAACATGAAATTTGGTACAATTCTCCAATTCAACAAGATGTACAAAAAACTCTCTGGCACCAACGTTGTATGATAAACAGGAAGGTGGCCACTACGTCCCAATTTTCACACCTTTTTGGCGATTTACAGCCTCCACATTTGAACGAACTCCTAGAGATTTTCTTTAAACTTACAGAAAGTAATTACTTGGTGGTCATTTACAAACTGTTAGCTGTATGAGATTTTTGAGTTGAAATTTGATCTTTTAGCATTGCTGATTGTTAGCGGTTAGCTACCATAAACGGATACTATTTAGATAAATAACTCATGAAATACATGACAGATTTTCTTTAAACCTACAGAAAGTAATTACTTGGTGGTCATTTACAAACTGTTAACTGTATGAGATTTTTGAACTAAAATTTGATTTATTTATAATTTATTTTTGCAGCGCATGCGACGGTTTGGAAGAAGTCAAAGCGAAACAATTTAAATCCAGCTGATTTGACCATTTCGTGAATTTATTAAGGAACAGTTAAGCTCAGGAACGCTTGTGGTATAATGTCAGCTAAGAAAAAAAAATTAAGCGTTTATTTAGCTAAATTTAAAAGAAATAAAGCCGTCCACCCGCGCGCATGCACATGGCCTAAATACTTTTTAAAATCCAGCTGATTTGACCATTTCGTGAATTTATTAAGGAACAGTTAAGCTCAGGAACCCTTGTGGTATAATGTCAGCTAAGAAAAAAAAATTAAGCGTTTATTTAGCTAAATTTAAAAGAAATAAAGCCGTCCACCCGCGCGCATGCACATGGCGAAAATACTTTTTAAAATCCAGCTGATTTGGCCTTTTTGTGAATTTATTAAGGAACGGTTAAGCTCAGGAACCCTTATGCTATAATGTCAGCTAAGAAATATTTTTTTAAGCGTTTATTTAGCAAAATTTTAAAGAAATAAAGCCGTCCCACCCGTGTGAGTGCACGTAGCGAAACTACTTTTTAAATCCAGCTGATTTGACAATTGCGTTCGTTTATTAAGGAAAAGTTCAGCTAAGACACATCTTTGCTATAATTTTCAGCAAACAAATAATTGTTTTTACCGTGTTAATCTTGTAAAGTCCTTCCGTGCTGGCTCGCTCCTTTGGCCGCCATTTTCAGCAGGGCAAATGACGCGTTGACGCGTCGCGTAGCGGTGATGCATAGTAGATGCGACTTAAATAAAGGTGCAACATGTTTATGGATTTTTCCGATTTATTGCCAATAATTGGACAATGCGCCTTATAGAAAGGTGCAACTTTTCAGGCGGAAAATACGGTATATTTGAATAAATGAACAACAAACGTTGTTCCACTGTTGGCTACGTATCAAAAACATATAGAATTTATAAAACCGTATCAAAGCAATGTGCTGCATACAGATAGATCGTTACGGAAGTATTTAACTGCCGTTTAATGTATCAGTGACATGTGCCTAATGATATGTCATGTATCATTGGGCACTTTAAGTGGGTATACTGAAATTCTTAAGCTTTTCTAGTGGGTATTCTCTGTATACCCGAGTATCACATAGACTACAACCACTGATCATCAGTCGTCTTTGAGCCACCTCACTCCTCCTGTTTTCTCCTTTGCACCTCGGCATCCACCCAGTTCAAAAACCATCAAGAAGGGTGACTGGTCAGACAGTGAAACAACAACTTTTTGGTGGGAGTGAACAGACATCATCTAGGAGATAATGAGGCTTTTCTATCACAGGCTGGAGCCACCGTAGCATTCAGCCTGAGAAGGAACAAACAGCAGGAGCAATAAAACAGACGGGGGCGCACTTTAAGGACACATGCAGTGAAGGCGTTCAACAGTCATTAATATGTCCCACTAAATGGGTTTGAATAGTACGCTTACACTAACTGCTGCTGAGGTAACGGCACAGACTTCAAATGAACAGAGAAACTTAAACGAGGTGAGAGCCTCTCTCATGTCGAGGTGGACATGAGGTCAGAGCACGCATGGCCTTTCTGTTCTTCAGTGGAGTTGTAATGAGACACACTACACTTTGTAGCAGCCAGCCAGCCAAAAGAATCTGCTTAACCTCTCATTCAGCACCACTTCTATAGTTTGCATCTGTCTCACATGCAGACAGGTTTGTGTGTGTCTCCACTGAGAGATCACCTCCAGTTGAAGCCACTGACTGACAGAAGCAGACTAAACACTTGGATACTTGGTGGCTCCAACCTGCTCGCAGAAAGCATGGTGGACTCACTAGAATGAAAAGTCAAGTTTTGTCTGGACAGACACATAAATGACCAAATATATAGCAGGGTTCAAATGGAAATGTGACCTCGACTGTTGTCAACTTTGTGGTGCAGGACAAACTTCTCAAACATGGACGTGATTCATTTGCCTAATCTGAAAAAGTATTGAAGCTTTCACCTGCATTGATAAACACCTCACTATGACTAAGAGCAAATGTACAAATCAATACATCTTGTAATTTTACCACAATTACAACTGATCTGCTCTAATTTAAGTAATTAATCCAATAATCTTTGGAGCGGAGAGGTACTGGACAAAAGTCCTGAAAAGTTCCCACTTCATGTCTGGTTCTGTCTGCTCAGTGTACACAAAACACCTTCCAAAAGGCCCCGCGGGGCCAACAGATAACAACCCTTACTACTTCCTTCCACCGAACAGGGAGGAGATCCTCTGTGATGTGAACAGTTCACAGCAGGCTGACCCTCCACACGTCCTGTGATCCAAACAGCTTGCCACAAAAGTTATTTACAAAAAACAGTTTCTCCGGGATCGGACAGGAAAGAATCTAATCACAACTCTAAAGAAAGAAGCAGTATCAGTAAATCTTCCCTCAGGGCAAACAAAAAACGTCTTAAGTTTTAGTTTTTAAATCTACCATGCACCGCAGCATCAGCTGAGGAGTTAAATCTTGCTAACCCTGACAGCTGACAACTCATTAATTCTCTCTCATGAACAAAAGACTACACCTGTGTTGTAAATTTGAGTGTTTATGTGTTTATTAACCAGAGAGAAAGGTTAAGTGACAAAAGTGTTTTTTTGTTGTTGCAGAGGCTTTTTTCCTGCTCCTTATTGGACTCTGTAGCTGGAGGACACTCCTGCTGCTTGACCTGGAGTCAGGAAGATTCTTAAAACATGGGCTGTCAGGTTATTCTAATAAGGTTTAATGCAAGGAGGAAACACTCCACAGAATACGTACACGTGTATGCACTCCACAATGCACAACCAGTCCAGCAGACGCCAAAATTATGTCATTGAGGTGAAAAACTACTTTTTGTTTTTTCAGTGAAGTAGCTCAAGTGTGACCAAAAGCTCCTTCTGTGTAAACCAGTCATTCACTGATAAAGAGAGAGTTGTTTAAGGGTGCCATGCAAGACCTGCTTATTACACATGTATAAATCAGAAAAGCAGCAAAGTTAAGGCATCCCCGCACCTACACAGCCTACATGGCTGACAAATTTCCTTTAGTGTGAAGTCATTCAGGGTTCGTAGCATTTCATGAAAACAACATTTCCTGAGGTTTCCCAAGAGACTCCAGAAACTTCAGGAGATATTTCAGTCACACTCTGTTGTTGTAGGTCATAGGAGAAGGAGGAGTCACATTCAGAGATGGCACTAAGGATACTGTAGCTTACAGTACGAGTAAACATCATCCATCCATCCATCCATTCATTATCTTTACCGCTTCTTCCTTTTCAGGTTACGGGGGTCACTGGGGTCACACAAGTTTGCGGACGACACAACAGTGGTAGGTCTCATCAGCAACAACGATGAGACGGACTACAGGAACGAGGTGAGCCGCCTGGCCTTGTGGTGCGGACACAACAATCTCACTCTCAACGTGGAGAAGACAAAGGAGATTGTCGTGGACTTCAGGAAGAGGGATGCACAACATGCCCCTCTGACCATCAACAGCACCGCAGTGGAGAGAGTGGACAGCACCAAGTTCCTGGGAGTGCACGTCTCGAAGGACCTGTCCTGGAGCAGGAACACTGCAGCACTGGCCAAGAAGGCTCACCAGCGCCTCTACTTTCTCCGCAAGCTGAAAAGGGCTGGAGCTTCAACCTCCATCATGAGCACCTTCTACAGAGGTGCCATAGAAAGTGTCCTGACCAGCTGCATCACTGTGTGGTTTGGTGCATGTACTGCATCCTGCCGCAAGAGCCTCCAGCGCATTGTGAGAGCAGCTGAGAAGATCGTCGGCACCTCCTTGCCCTCACTGCAGGACTTACACAGCAAACGCCTCACTCGGAAAGCCCTCTGCATGGCAGGTGATCCCACACACCCACTACACAGCTGCTTTAGACTGCTGCCATCAGGGAGGAGACTGAGGAGTCTCCAGGCTCGAACCAGCAGACTGAGAGACAGCTCTGTTCATCAGGCAGTCAGAATGCTAAACACTCTGCCTGCTCTGCCTCCCCTCCCATTTGAACTGCCTTAACACAAAAAACTTTCTCACACATTACCACTCAACACAAAGTTTTTAACACTGGACTCTGTGTCATCAAACGGGTTATTCACTAAACTCTCGGTCATGTGCTCATTCAGTTTGCACTACTTCTCATATTTGCACTAATGTTTGTATTACATTACTGCCTATAGTCATACTACTGTTTACATTCACTGTTTACATTTATTAATACTGTTTACATTTATTATTACATTTATTACTACTGCTTTACATTTATTACTACTGTTTACATTTACACTACTTTTATCTACACTACTGCAGATACATATACAGCATTCTCTGACTAGCCTTATCTAAGGATGCCAAATGTGCCTTATGTGCCTTACTTCATATGCCACTTTGCCTCTATACCAACATCAACTACCTCATACATATACTGTGTACATTAACTTATATGCTGCTGTGCCACTCTTTGCAAATGTCAATGCTAGAACCTTCAGTTTATTTTATAGATATACTTTTTATACTTTTTATACTACTATGCAAAAACTCAGGACAGTATTACACTTTTATTATTTCATTTTATGCTTATGTTCATTGGGTGTTTGGTGTTTTAGGGGTGTTTGGTGTTTCAGTGTTGGTGTAAATTTTCATACTTTTATACTATTATGAAAAAACTCAGGACAGTGTTACACTTTTACTATTTTATGCTTATGTTTATTAAATGTTTTAGTGTTTAGTGTTTAGATGGTTACTGTTGCACCGAGGGACTGAGAGAAATGCAATTTCGGTCCTGTGTATGTCCTGTACATATTGCAGTTCTGACAATAAAGTTGACTTTGACTTTGGACTTTGGTGCTCATATCCAGCAGTCACTGTGTGAGAGGTGGGGGACACCCTGGACAGGTCTCCAGTCTATCACAGAGACACATGAGACAAACAACCATTCACTCTCTCACCTAGAGACAATTTAGAGTCACCAATCAGTGTAACATGCATGTTTTTGGTCTGTGGGAGGAAACTGGAGTACCTGGAGAAAACCAACGCATGCACGGAGAGAACATGCAAACTCCACACAGAAAGGTCTTCTGTCAAGATTTGAATCGTTGATTCAATTCAAAATTCAAAAATACTTTATTGATCCCAAAGGGAAATGAATTGGTTGTAGCTCATTCTGGTTTCATTAAGAGTTGTTCTAGATGCTGATGGTTTTGGGCAGGAAGGATCTCTTGTCCAAAAGCAGATCCGAAGAAACTGCTGCAGATGCCGATCCGTCCACCCAGACCCAGCAGACATCTTGGTCCTCCTGGGCAGCAGGACTGTCTGAATGCTGGGTAGAACGCCTCCCTGAGCGATGGCCATCTCTCCCAGCAGCCTGCTGAGCCCCTTGTCACCACTTCAGGTGCCGGGGGACGATCTCTGTCCTCCCACTGTCACGAGCTGTGTTTCACCGCTACCTCCAAGATCTCTGCGGTCAGGCACTCGAGCACTGCCTCCAGGTAGATGGGAATGTATCCATGGCACCTCCTTTTCAACTCCTTTAGGATTTGGGGCTGTAATTGAGGGTTTTTTTTTAGCTTTTGAGATGTTAATCGGCAGCTCCCAGCTGTAGAAAACCACCTTGTCGTCATGGTTACGCATCATAACAAATGTCCAAAAGTAAAAAAGTTTCAGTAAAAATCCTTCCAGCAGCACACCATCCTATACCAGAGAAAGTATTCATCTGGAAAAAGCCATTAACATAAAAAAAGAGTAATTAAAGTTTTCAAAAGCAAAATCTCAGAGAGCTACCAGTACTCCAACATGCAGCTACCTTGAGCGGCGTAATTCTGGACCATTTCCGTTGAGAAGCCAACATTCCTAACAATTAATTACACTGTATAACCTGAGAAAATAAAAAGCCACCATAGCAAATCAGTAAGTATACATACCGTACATACCGGTATATGTGCACTGTAGAAGCAGAACATGGACTCAGTGATACTAGAATACTAGCATGAATATATAAACACTTTAAAATCTCAGAAAGATCATGTTTTAATCAGCATATTAGTGCTCAAATTCCCCGAGTTTTCCATGTCTGGAACATGTGAAAGTCATTTTCCAGGTTTTCCTTGATCTTCAGAGCTGCTGAACCCTGATTATGCTGCTGCACTGGAACAGGTCATTCTTGCAATTTGTCGTATTCTCAAGATTCTCTCCTGTGGCCTCACCATGCCCACCATGGCTCGAGTGTTGCATAACAATAAGTCTACAGCATTCTTAAAAGCCAGAATGTGCATGGTACATGTACAGTGTGTTTTGGTAGAATCACTGTTGTTGAGCAATGAGAGCACTTGGGACACTCCTGGAGACGTGGCATGAGAGAATCCAAGCAGGTAGCCTCAAAGATTTCAGCTGTTTTGCACCGTGGTTGTCCTGTAGCAACAACACGTCTCATTCATCAGATTGTTTTGGGACACAGATGTCAGTGGAAGTTCCCATAATTCCAAAGTGGGACGTGAGGGTGGAACACTTACATTGGTAACCTGATCCTCTTGTAGGGTGAGAAATGAGTTCTGGGGAAGATGGTGAATAGGGTGATGATAAATGAAGAGTTTCCTGACTTTTCTTTAAATCAGACTCTGGGAGTTTTCTGTGTCATGAGACCAGTAATACTGGTCAAAGTGAAACTGAAAGCATTTGCTGGGAAATCAAATTAATTCTTTAAATAGGGCCAAGGGAGATTTGATCACTTACTAGAGCACAGAAGGATTCAGCAAAACTAAAAGGAAATAAAGCTTACATAAATGTCCTATAAGGTGAATAATAAATGAGTAAAAACACATTAATATTAAACCAAAAGGATTGACTCTAAGTTTAAAGCATCAGTTCTCAGGGCTACTAAATGTTTAACTCGAAGAACAGTAAAGTGGAAAGCAGAGCATAATGGAGGCCAGGTCATCTTTTACATGGCACGACACTTTCTTGTTTCTGTAGCAGGATGGTTTCCATCCAGTGAGGCTGCTGGGAGCACGACTGGCTCAATCCCAAAATAAGAAACTGGGATTTACAGAAGAGCAAGGAGAGGGAGAGAGAGGTGAGTACGAACAAAGTATAAAAAGCGCCTGAGGGAGCAGAGACCCAGAGTTAACTGGAAAGGATAAAAGATGAACGTGCAAGAACTGCTGTTTAGAAATGGAACTGGATAAAAGAAGAAAAAGAGTCAAGCCAGGATGAATGTGTTTGTTCTTTACAGTGCAGTGAGGGGTGAGTGGAGTCTCAACGTCTCAGGACTATCCAAATGGATCTATCTAAAACAGAACAACAAACACAACTCAGTAACTAGAGCTTTAGACGCTACACATCTTTAAAATCCTTGATCCACTGAGACCCATGCAGGTTCACACATAATAACTATCCATCCATTTCCTTTAATATACCTGTAGTTTTCTGTGCCAGTGATTGCTGGGTAAAGACAAACGAGGTCTGCCGTCTATGTCAAAACATGAAATAAAAATGTGCTTTTCAAACAAGGAACGCAATCTGAATTAGGTGTAACGCTTGAGGGTTAAGAAATGTGTCCAACTCGATCCTTGGGACTTGTTCTTGTGTACTAAACAAGACTGGATGGAGGTGAGCACCAAAGGTCCAGGTCTATTCATTAGTCTGCAACCTTTATGATCAAAAGAGTCATGTATGCCTCTTTGCTCACTAAGTAAAATGTGTTTGGAACTATAAACCTGCTACAACTGTGATTATCAATTGGTGGCTCATGGGCCACTTCAAGTTTGCTACAAGAGGAAAGAAGAAGCACATTATAAAACTAAAACTCTAATGGTTGTTCATACTGATTTATATTGTTACATTTTAACACAAAAGAAAATACCTGATTTGTATAAAGAAGGGAGAATTTTGATTTAACCAAGTTTATTCAAATAAATCACTGAACTACAGTCTATACAGGGCTACTTGATTGTACAGTCTTATTTCAGAAGATAAGATCACATGAAACAAAGTGTAAAAATATCTAACATATTTTCACATTCAATGTTTTTTTTAACTGTTAACTGCAATCTCACATTCCATAGAGTGAGACTGACAGACAGATTGGTGCAGCCTCTGCAGTATTGTGGACTATGTGCCGGTTCGGTGTGGTGAAAAAGGAGCTGAGTTGTAAGACAAAGCTCTCTGTTCCTCCCCTCACCTCTGGTCATGGACTCTGGTAGAGACTGAAAGAATGAGATCACAGATACAGGAGGTTGACATGAGTTTCCTCTGCAGCGTAACTGGACTCTCCCTCACAGGCAGGGTGAGAAGTTCAGTTATCAGGAGAGACTCAGAGCAGAACCGCTGCTCCTCCACAATGAGAGGAGACAGGTGAGGTGGTTCGGGCTTGTCCGGCTCGGAGGAGACCCCGGGAAAGACCCAGGACACCCTGGAGAGACTATGTCACTCAGTTGACCTGGGAAAGCCTTGGAGTCCTCCCAGAAGAACTGGAAGAGGCTGAGGAGAGAGATGTATGGACCTCTCAAGATGCTGCCCCGAGACCTGAGTCCAGAACAAGAGGAAGATCATGGATGGATGGATGGATGGATGGGTGGATGGATGGATGGATGGATGGATGGATGGGTGGATGGATGATTGTTTAATTTCCCCCTGGGATTAATAAAGTATTTTTGAATTGAATGCTAGCTGCAACTTTGAGTAAATATAAGAATTAAAGATAAGAATTCCTGAGTTTTGGAAGTAGCTTTTCTCTCCTACAAAGCTGACTGTCGTTTGGCATGTGAACTAGTCTAGGTCACATTAAACAGTCATTTTATTGTGCACTCCTTATTTTCTTCTGTTTTTGAAATGGTTACAAATACAGATGTCTTCAATGCTACAGCTCAGTGAACATTTAATCAGCATGTGCAAGAAGTCCATATCCAGAACAACCAGCTGTGCTGGCTGGATTTAGGAGAGAACAGCACTGGAACTTAGGAAAATAAAAATAATTAAAAGAGGAGCATAAAAAGTAATGAACTTCATGTTTTTTCCCCACATGCCCTGATACAGACTGGATGCTTCCTAGGTTTGCAGCACTTAAATGATGGTAAGATGAATGAAGACAAAGCTCTTTCAGCTTTAAAAGACTGAACCTGGCTGCTTGTATAAAGAGTTGAGATGGGGGAGTTCACATTCCTGACAGATCCCAGTCTAAACACCTGCATGGCAAAGACTTTTCACATGTGCTTCCTTCCTGTTTGGATGTCTTCACCATTATCCAGGCTTTTCAGACTTTCAGTAGGGTTGCGTGAGAATATCCTTTTCAGCATGTGAGAATCTACAAAGGCATTCAGTGAAAAAGACTAAGTTAAAGCTGCAGTTCTGCATCATTGAACCTTTATTTTGAAAACTGTTTTTCTAAGCAAGTGGGAGGATTTACTAATTAAAGCATTTATTTCTATTCTACTACTGACTGTTTTTTTTAGGCACTTAAGAAACAAACACTGATTTAAATAATCAGAGCATTATTTGCATGTTACTGCTGAAAATCTAAGCAGGGTCCTGGAGGGTGCGTGGGAGTTTGCCCAACCAGTTTACATGTGCTTTGTGGACTTGGAGAAGGCATTCGACCGCGTCCCTCGGGGGGTTCTGTGGGGGGTACTCCGGGAGTATGGGGTACCAGGCCCTTTGATAAGGGCTGTTAGGTCCCTGTACGACCGGTGTCAGAGCTTGGTCCGCATTGCCGGCAGTAAGTCAGGCTCGTTTCCAGTGAGAGTTGGACTCCGCCAAGGTTGCCCTTTGTCACCGATTCTGTTCATAACTTTTATGGACAGAATTTCTAGGCGCAGCCAAGGTGTTGAGAGGATCCGTTTTGGTGACCTTAGAATCGCTTCTCTGTTTTTTGCAGATGATGTGGTCCTACTGGCTTCATCAGTTCGTGATTTACAACTTTCACTGGAGCGGTTTGCAGCCGAGTGTGATGCGGCCGGGATGAGGATCAGTTCCTCCAAATCCGAGGCCATGGTCTTGAGCCGGAAAAGGGTAGCATGCCCTCTCCGGGTCGGGGAGGAGGTCCTGCCCCAAGTGGAGGAGTTTAAGTATCTCGGGATCTTGTTCACGAATGAGGGAAAACTGGAGCGTGAGATCGATAGGCGGATAGGTGCAGCGTCCGCAGTGAAGCGGGCGCTGTACCGGTCTGTCGTGGTGAAGAGAGAGCTGAGTCAAAAGGCAAAGCTCTCAATTTACCGATCGATCTACGTTCCCACCCTCATCTATGGTCATGAGCTTTGGGTTATGACCGAAAGAACAAGATCTCGGATACAAGCGGCTGAAATGAGTTTTCTCCGCAGGGTGGCTGGACTCTCCCTTAGAGATAGGGTGAGAAGCTCAGTCATCCGGGAGGGACTCGGAGTAGAGCCGCTGCTTCTCCACATCGAGAGGAGCCAGTTGAGGTGGCTCGGGCATCTGGTTAGGATGCCTCCTGGACGCCTCCCTGGTGAGGTGTTCCGGGCATGTCCCACCGGGAGGAGACCCAGAGGAAGACCCAGGACGCGCTGGAGGGACTATGTTTCTCGGCTGGCCTGGGAACGCCTTGGGATTCCCCCGGAGGAGCTGCTCCAAGTGGCTGGGGAGAGGGAAGTCTGGGCCTCCCTACTTAGGCTGCTACCCCCGCGACCCGACCCCGGATAAGCGGAAGAAGATGGATGGATGGATGGATGGATGCTGAAAATCTAAACAATCCATGTCAATTCTGGACAGTCATTAACTGCCTGTCAGTGAGTAAACACTCACAGTGTCTCCTGTTTGAAATGAGTCTGTTGGTAAAACAGAAATGCTGATTTGTTGTAACAAGCATTTTATGGCTCTTTGTTCAACACCTGTCTGTGAATCCTTGCACTGAGCATCCAACCTTTCAGCTTTGCTCCAGTCACTGCTCCTGCAGTCCAAAACGCCTTCAAGCTATAGACCACAGAGCATCATCAGGACCTGATTTAACTGAAGCCTGTTTTCTGAAACTGACAGCTGATTTTGTAGCAGAGCGTCTTGCAAAACATTTTAACCTCATTTTGGAAAACAAACTCCATCATATAGATATCAGTCTATAGCTATGCTTACATGGGCATAAGTCATCGGATCAAACGGCAGTTTGAAACAAAAGTGCGTCGTGTAAACGCCCCGTTCAGGTTATTTTTTGTGTATTCGGCATGATCCGACCTAATTCCTAACAAAAAGGATTGAGAAATGCGTGTAAAAAAAAAAACTATTTGTACTCATGCTTCTTAAAATGTAGAACAAAGGAAGCTGAAGAAAGGTACAAAAAATACAAAAATAAATTGGTTGGCATTATAAGAAAACACAAGAAAGAATATTACAGTGAACTGTTGAATAAATGCAATGGGGATATGAGGGAGACGTGGAAAGTTGTGAATGGTGTGTTAAATAAACACAAAGTAAACTCGGGTATTTCACATAACTTTACAATAAATAACATGGAAACAAATGATAAAAAAGAAATTGTTAACGGCTTTAATCAGTATTTTGTGGACGTCGGAACTAACCTTGCAGCCACAATTCCAAAGGTGAATAACAATGTAAACTATTTAATCGATGGCTGTTTAGACAGTATGTTTTTGAATGGAACTGATAAAGACGAAATACTGAAAGTAGTTAAAAACTTTACAGAAAAAAAATCGAAAGATTGTATGGATATGGATATGTCGTTTGTGAAGAGTATAATGTGTCATGTGATTGAGCCGTTCACTTACATTTGTAATTTATCATTTACAACTGGTGTATTTCCTGATAGAATGAAGCTGGCTAAAGTGGTTCCATTTTTCAAAACCGGTGACAAAGGTGTTTTCAATAATTATAGACCGATATCCCTACTACCACAGTTCTCAAAAATCTTGGAGAAACTATTTAACATTCGATTAGACAAATTCATTGAAAAACACAACATTCTAACAGATACTCAGTATGGTTTTAGATCAGGTCATTCAACATCAATGGCACTTATGGATTTTGTTGAACAAGTAATTACTGCTGTTGATCAAAAAAAATATTGTGTAAGTGTTTTTGTTGATTTAAAAAAAGCCTTTGATACCGTTAATCATAGTATTCTCCTTAATAAATTACAAAAATATGGAATAAGAGGATTAGCCTTACAATGGCTATGCAGTTACTTAAAAAATAGGAAACAATATGTTCAGTTGGATGACGTAAAATCAAATCACTGTACTGTTACATGTGGTGTCCCACAGGGATCAATACTCGGTCCGAAACTTTTCCTTTTATATATTAACGATTTGGTTAAAGTGTCTGGGGTCATCAAATGTGTTTTGTTCGCAGACGACACAACTTTTTTTTGTTCTGGAGACACTATTGAACAAGTAATGGATTTATTAATGAAGGAGTTTGTAAAGATTCATAACTGGTTTAGACTCAACAAATTATCATTAAATTTGGATAAAACATACTACATGATATTTAGCAATAAAAATAAATCAATAGACATTCCATTTTTTATCGATGATTCAGAAATACGCAGAGTCAATGAGGTAAAATTCTTGGGTGTTATTATTGATGATAATTTATCATGGAAACAACATATAAATTTAGTTAAAACAAAAATATCTAAATCAATTGCAGTACTTTATAGGGTTCGATATCTACTAAATGATAAATCTTTGTATCTGTTATATAATTCATTGATTGTCCCACATTTGATTTATTGTGTAAGTGTATGGGGAAAAGCATGCAAAAGCAATACAATGCCTATTTTTATTATGCAAAAAAAGATTGTGAGAATTATAACCAGAAATCATTATTGTCACCCTTCTGGTATATTATTTTCTCAAATGAAGCTACTAAAATTCTATGATTTGGTCGATTACAACATTTTGTTACTTATGTATAGAGCACATAATAATATACTACCATCAAATATTCAAAGTTTTTTTTTGAAAAGAACAAGCTGTTACAATCTTAAGGGTAAAGATGTGTTTGTTAAACCACAGTTCAGAACAAGTTTGAAGGGAAGAACTACAGTACCACAAGGCGTAACATTGTGGAATAATTTAATGCCAGTATTTAAAGAAGCTAAATCAATTTCTGTATTTAAGAAAATTGTCAAAGTTGAATTGTTAAACAAATATGATTGAATGTAACTGAGTAAGCCATATATTGTTGGCTAAATGAGTTATTTACTTATTTTGTTATTAGAGAGCAATAGTTTGTATTAGATAGATAGGAGCAGATTTAATAAGATATTTTCTTCATCTGCTACCTTTTCATTTTACACCTTATATATTTTTTATTCTTTTCATTTGCTTGTCATTTGTTGTATCACATTTTGTAAAATGAATAAACTTAATAAATAAAAAATAATAATAAATAAATAAATTTGTGATCCGAACAAAACGGAACAACTATCATACAATCGATCGGTTTACGCCGGTTTACGCCGATCCGTAACCCGATCGGTGTGCATGTAAACACTTGATCTGTTCCTTTTATCGGACTGTGGAAACTGTCCTGACTGCGCATGTGCGCTGCGCACCCCTCCCCAACGTGTTTCCTTTTCCAGCGCTCTCTCATCCTGTGAATAAAAAAGACTAAACGCATGCGTTGCTTGCCTGTAGCTCAATCAGGGAGTGCAGTAAAAACTCCATCGCCGTCATTACAATCTGGCGCGGGTCCATTTTTGGCGCATCTGTTTACTTTCGTCCCGGAAGTAACTTCTTCTTCTGTGGTTTTCACAGAATAACTTCCTCTTCGGTGTTTTTTTTAGGGGAGTGTACCACTCTGCGCATGTCTGAACTTCTGGTTAGAATAAAAGCCTGCTGCATGTAAACGCTCATCTTGAACGGATTGTGCCCATGTAAACGGTACTATCTAATTAGCAATCAGAACACATTTCAATCCGCTCACAGAATTTTGCCCATGTAAACACAGCTTATGTTTTCCCTTTGTTAAATGATGCTTGAATTTGTTGTCTTGACGGTGATGTGTTAGCTATATTTCCTATTTGCTGCTACCTATCTTGGCAAGGTTTCCCTTGAAAAATAGGTTTTTAATCGCATATGGGGTTTCCCTGGTTAAATTTTTTTAAAGTATTATAAATGTTGTGACTTGTCTGCAGTAAAGTTTTATTAATTTATTAACCTTTATTTAACTAGGCAAATCCCATTGAGATCACAGATCTCTTTTTCAAGGGAGGCCTGGGCCTGAAGGCAGCCTGACATGCATGTTTTTGGTATGTGGGAGGAAACCAGAGTACACGGAGAAAACCCACGCAAGCATGAGAAGAACATGCAAACTCCACACAGAAAGATCCCAGGTCCAACTGGGGATTGAACCCAGGACCTTCTTGCTGTGAGGCAACAGTGCTAACCACTGAGCTATTGTGCCGCCATTATAATTCTTGTTTCAAACTAATCTCCTTATCCAAACAGCAAGCCATCTGTTCCTGGACTGAGGAGACTTTTTAAAGTTTTATCTATCCTGAACTGTAGCTGTGTTTCCATCCATTTTCATTTCGAATTTTGAGCTACCTCGCAAATATGTAAATACAAATTAATGCAGATCAGAAGTGTTTCCATCTACTGGCTTGAAGCGCTTCTTCCAAGCCGCGCACAGCGTCATTACGTCAGACGTCAGCGTCATTACGTCAGACGTCAGCGTCATTACGTCAGACGTCAGCACTGCGCATGTCTACAGTAAACAGGAAGTAGCGGTTGAAAACAGAACCCGGCCACACATCTCGTCAAAATGGAGAGAATATTTCAGGTACGTGTTGCTATCGGGCGAGTTGTATTTATTCTGTCATGCCAACTAGTTTTAGCGATGTTACATGTTGTCCGGAGCGGAAACAGCTGAACGTCACGTGACGTGAATGTTCGCTACGTCAGAAATGAGTCGGAAAATGTGTTTCCATCTGTCGTTTAGCGCATCTGCTCGGTTGCGAAGATCCCAAAAACCACCTCAAGCGAGCGTATCAACTTTTTAGCGTAATTCAGGTAGTAACCTCGCAATTTGCCGTTTCCATTAAGCTTTTCTGCTGCGCTATTTCAAATTGCGCAGCTAGAAACCTTGATGGAAACACGGCTTGTGTTGCCTGTGTATTTCAAAGTCAGAGTCAACTTTATTGTCAAAACTGCAATATGTACAGGACATATACAGGATTGAAATTACATTACTCTCAGACCCCTGGTGCAACAATCACCATTTAAACATTAAAACATAATACCAGTATTAAACATTAGCATAAAATGAAATAATAAAAGTAAGATACTGCCCTAAATTGTAGTATAGCAGTATAAAAATATAACAAAGTATATCTATAAAGTAAAATGAAGGTCCTGACATTGACATTCGTAGTAAAGTGCCAAAGCAGCACATGACGTGAATGTACACAGTATATGTATGAAGTCTTTGATATTGGTATAGAGGTAAAGTAACATATGCAATAAGGTTAGTAGAAAAAAATGTATGTAAACTGTAGTATGAATATAAACAGTAATGTAATACCACTGCATAATAATAAAATCTGCCTTTGTGACGGCAGCGTTAGCACAGTGGTGTATGTATCATATAATTCAAATACTGTACAGTCTAAAGCGTAAGACAAAGACCAGCCGACAAAGGTTTTATAGCCCTCTGAGCTGTCAATATTTCTCCAGGTTACCATGGCAAAAGAATGTGGTGAGACGTTGTAAAAGCTGTAGCAAAGATCAAATAAATACACATCCCAAGTCAGACGTGTGTTTGTTTGATCTTTGGACGAAATGCACGTATGGTTTAGAGAACTGCATGTGGGATCAGATGTTGAAGAATCACTAATAAAATCTGAACTATCATACAACGACAGAATGTGATAGCAGAGGCATTTTGAAGTGGGTGTTTGTGGAAACGGTGTGAACAATCAATGTCCTATTGTAACCTATTGTAGATAGCTTCCCAATTTGGAAAAATAAAGCTAACGTGCTACAGTAATGATGAGCTAATGCAGCTAAGACAAACTGGACAAACTCTTAAAGCAGCTCCAGCCTCTAAAATTTCAAGGTGGTTTGTGCAAATGTTAGTTAATAAAAGCTTACGCTGCTGTTACTGTCATGTTACATGAATTATTCCTGCAGGAATACTGCATTATGAAATGTCTGCTAGAAGAACCCAATGCTGCACTAGAAGTGTTACAACTATAAGATTCAAAGTAAATAAATTATGTCAAACGCAAAACAGACTGAAGAATGAAAGGTTAAAATCTGTTTTGAATGAGTACCACATTTTTTGCCCTATAAGTCGCGTTTACTTGCATAATTTGCATGCACTGTGACTTATACGCCAAAGTGACTTATTTATGGATTTTTTCCCATATTTATAAACCAAATTTTGGCTGAGATATGACCGTTTTCATTCATTCTGACTGAAAAAAAATTAACACTACCATTTCAGCTGCTAGATGGCACTCAAGCAGTAGGTCATGCCGTTGAATCATGTAATAGGTAAAAGTGTCTATTTCATTCAACCTTTATTTAGTCAGGTAAATCTCATTGAGCCTCGAGGGCTCATTTACAAAAGCGACCTGCTACAAACTAAAGAATGATGAACAGCAATGGTAGAATGTCCTTAAACAACAAACAACAGAAGAAAAAAAAAGAAAAAAAAAAACGTAGGAGAGAAATAGAAAGTGAAATGCAAAGTATCAAAACTAGCAAAACACCACAAGGTAGATTAATGACACAATCGGCTTGCCATGGCTTGCAACCTTCGTTCTGCTCGCTTGGAGCAACTGTCAAATCTACTTCATTTCATTGCGCCACCCGGATGAAATTGTAAGAATTATGAGGAGGTCAATATTAATACTGACCTCTTTATCTTAATTAATTTACTTATTCAGATTGAATAGTAAATGTTCACGGATTCTGTTCTTTTTCAGTTTACCCAATATTTCTGTGGTCTTTATGATGGATAAATAAACAGAGCCATTAAGTGACAATGGACATTAACTTAGTTTGGTATGCCAGGCGACACTACCATTTATTTAAAATAAATCAACTAAATTAACACCATTACACTTGATTGACATGATTTCACTTTCTTTCAATTCAAATACGTCAGCACACTTAAATTTAACACAACAGACATAAATATTAGATGTTAAGCATATTTAGTCTGTGGGCTCTTTAACTTAAAAAATATAGTTTCCAGCTTAGATTGAGAGGGAAAAGAGATAGGAGGAAAGATTTAAGAAGAAATTATCCTGAGCATGATACCAGAGTGACACTTCTCATCCGACTTCTGCTAAAATCCAAGTACGTTTTGTAAACAGCTCTTTACCTTTTGACGACTGCCCGGTAAGAGGGACGACCTTGTAGCCTTTCAGATGCACGGATTCTTGTGGGAACCAGTACGATACCTTCAAGCAAGGTTCTGGTTTACGTTTTCCAACGTCTCCTGGTTTTGCTTGGTCATCAGAGAATATGTCAGCTTCAGGCCTCTGACTTCAAGATAAACTTATTCCAGGAAGGAATAGACAAGTTCTTGATCTTACGCTTGTTCGAAGTAGACTCATAACAGCCTGTTATCAGTCCTTAGCTGAAGACGCCGGTCGTTAGCTCTTGACCACACGTGTCCAGCTCTTGGGAAAGTTCACATCTCTTGAAGTTCCCAGCAACTCTCTCCGACTCTTGCCGACTCTGAAGTCTCAGCAAAAGCTTAGCACTAGTACTTAAGGAAGGACCAGTCGAGGAGTTCATTTGTCTTATCATACCCAAGGTTAAAGCCAGCAGCAGAGAGAAATGTTTAGGAAAAAAGACAGATAACGCTGGAGCCCTGCTCATGAGACTGTCTCTGAGTTTCTAAACAAAACCGTCCGGTCTCTGTGACCCGAAGGCTTCACCTTTAAACACAGCAGTGAACACAGTTTAACTCTTACAGAATGACACAGCTTAAAAGCACACATCATGAAAATGACAAAAGTTATTCTTTTGATCACATTAGAATAAAATCAAAGATAGAAATAGTCTCTTTTGGTGACTATATTTATCAGATTATAGCTAAATGAATGATTTTGTAGTAAATGTCTTGCTTTACTGAGTGGTCAGTAAAGGTCATCACTGGACAGTTCAAAAACCTTAATTTGACCCTGGGTAGGTCCATTACATCTCCCCCCTTTTGGAAGCCATCGCCAGTCCTTGGGGATGGGGTCCAACACGAAAGGAAACCTTGAACTGTCTTTGATCTTGAAGTAATCCAGCAAGTGGACAAGAAAAATCAAAAATTATAATCCCATAAAGTTTTTGGAAATTTCATACTGTTCAGAGGTAATCCCATTGCGAAAAGCTTTTACTCCTTTGGAAAACAAAGTCTGTTAACTCCTGGAAAACAAAGCCTGTGATCCCTTGGAAAGCAAAGTCTTATAATCCACAGCGGTAATTCCACAGCAGTAATTCCATATCGATTAGAGTTGGTGATTTTATCGGCAACAATTGTTTTCATAATCAGCATGTAGAGGGGATCCCTCGATTGACGCAGAGGAGGCGGCCCTTGGACGAAGGTTGAAGACCAAGCGTTGGAGCTGCAGGTCCCCACATCGAAGGTTGTTGGCTGGTTGGTTTCCAGTCAGTGCCACTCTGGTTCTATGTGTCATGCAATTATGTGGTTTTTTAAAGTGGGCTTATGATTGGGATTTTACATTAAGCCTTACCTATATGCACCTGGTATGTAAGCTATCATGGTTTAGATCAGCTACACTTACCAATTAAGGGGTGGATCAATTCTGTAAAATTTAGATATAGGGATTTGTACCTATAAAATTTTGGAGGGCTTCTGTAACGAAGGCCTCTAATTCCAAACTATTCCTCCATTCATTACTTAGTTTAGGTTAAACTAAAATAAAAATGAAATATAGTTTGATCTAAATGTCTGTTGTCTTTTAGACGAACGACGTAGGATTTGGTATTCCTAATAAATTTTGAAGTCTATGGCGAGACTCATCAAAATGAATAGACAATCTAGAATTGAAACGATCGGATCGGTTCAATTTAGAAATTGTGAGGTCAATGTAGTTTATTGTACTTTGAGCAACTTTAAACTACATTGACTCTTCAACGATTGAGACTTAACAAAACGAACTGCATGTTGGCATAGTTAAATCCATATCATTCATTAACCAATGTTAATGCAAAACCTTTTTGGCTGGGAGTGTTCAGAACCAAACAATATCTCAACTAATGACAACCGTAATGACTAAACAACAAGGAAACGACGTTTCACTGCTTCGACACACTCTTGTCGTCAGATTCCACCTTACTGTCCGTGCCGGCTTGGTTTCCTCTAGACTCACGTTTGTGACGCCTAATCAGATCTAGTTGAGCCGCATGATCATCGAGTCGGGCATGAAGAGATCGTACGTACTGAAATAGGATCACAATAATTCCGCCCATAATGATGGATGGGATCAATCCCAGCACTAGACTTAACGTGTCCGCGCTAGACCATGCATAGTTAATTGGTTGAAACCGGGTTCCAGTCTCGGATTTGAGGGTCCTGAGAACTTTGTTTACAGGTTCCACATTGACGATTTTAGTACCTTCGAACCGGAGTTGTTCTATGGTTTGAGGGTCTATTTCCCAACTCATGTTTGTGAAGCACTCGGGTACCTCAAGGGCAGTTTCCCATTGCTCCGGACGGAGGTGGTAGAGCGTCAGTTCACCAATGTGTATAGTCGTCCCTTGGGGGACATTGATCCACATTGTATTGTCCGGTAGAGTCACAAGTTGGTTGGCTGCGGGATGGCCATGGACTATCAACGCGTTTCGTTGGGGAGTGTTTACTAGCCAATGCGAACCAATCCTTTCCGCTTTAGCGGTTGTGACCTGGCGTCGAGGTGTTATCGTCGTCGAGCATTTTGAGTTATCTGGAACGGGTGTGACTCCGCAAATGCCCGTGGCCTTATTCAAAATGAAAGGCTTACTTGTACACAGGTAGTGTATCTCGTGGGTGAGAGTACACATCTGGAGGTTTGGAGCTAAGTAGATTGTGGGGTTATCGTCATGATAAGCGACCACCTTTGGGGTGTCGATTCTGACGTGGTTTTCACCGTGCCAATTTCCGACGTTAACAACGTCCTTGAGCCTGTAAATGCCATCAGAGGGAATGATGGGTAGATTGATAAGAAACGCGAATTCACCCGCTTTGTGGTTGACGTAAATCGGGACCGCGCTACCGAGAGTGTAAGCCAGGTGAGCCTGGATTGGTCTCACTAGTTCGTTTGTAGCGGAGTACAGGATGTCAATCACCATCTGCAGGGAGACGAGATAAGGTGGGATTCTGCCAGTAGCTAGTGTATCAACCGTCGAGCTGATATCTCTAAGCGTATCAGAAAGGATCCCATCTATCAAGTGGGCGTTGGCGTAGTCCGATTCTACCTTAAGTTTTAACTCATTGACCGTTTTTGCAAGGGTCTTTATTTCTTGGGTGTGAGTGTTCAAAACTAAGACAGTATCTTTGACGGTTTTGGTCACCTGTGTGAACTGTTCTTGTTGCCGATCCATCTGTGATCGGATCTTTGGGAACTCATCTTGTATTTCATTAACGTGTTGTTTTAAGGTTGTTATGCTGACCGTGTTGACCGCGGACAAACCTAAACCTAGAAGGGATCCGAGAGGAGAGGCTGCGAGGAGTAGCCATCCAATGCTACGCGTCTCTCTACTACTAGCTCCACTCAGCTCCTGTTGTGTAATAGTGAACTTATGTAGTTGCTTTAACATGTGTTGGATTTGTCCTTTTGCGCTCTCAATCGGAAAAGTATACCACGTTTTGTTGGACCATTCTTCATTGATCCTAATGTGTTGTTTAACCACCATTTGGGGATCAAAACGAACGAAAACCTTCTGGGTGTACAGATGACAATCTGTGATGAGCAGACCAGGTTGATCCCTAAGACTGATTCCTGAGGTGGGTCCAAGGGTCACAACCTCGAGTTGTCCGTCTTGGAGGAGTCCCAAGAGGGCGAAGGTTAATAGGAGCAGTTTCATCGTGGTCCTAAGGAAACACAAACAGACAGATCTTAGCTTTCTAACAGATGTTGGGTTATGCGACTTATAGGGTGGGAAATACGGTAGTTCAAACCTGATTAGTTTATTTACTATCTTGTGTTTGGACGACCTTATTTTCCCATGAAGTCGGTGAGTTTGTGAGATCTTTGTCTTTTGTGGAGTCATTGAACGCCTTGTAAGGTTTGATCTGATTTCGATGTACCCATTTAGCAATTGGCTCTTTGCGGCCTTTGCTGATTTTGATTTCGTAGACGACTGAGGACACTTTGTCTGTTATCAGATGAGGTCCAGTCCACCTGGGCATTAGTTTGCGGGCGAGAGTTCCGGTCTCGGACCCTCCTTTCCCGGTTGCTGGGGCGAACGTATAGTACCAGACTCTGTCTCCCACTTGGAGTTCATTGTGAGAGGCCTTCTGGTCGTAGTACGCCTTGCGTCCTTCAGCGGATTTTTCCAGGTTTTTCTGGGCGAAAGCAAAAGTGTTTCTGAGGTGTACATTCAAATCTTTCATGTATTGTTGTGTAGTGTAGGCTGTCGCCATGGCGGCGTCGCCTGGTTGGTACAACAGGTGTAGAGGGAGAGTCATTTGTCGACCGGTCATCATCTCGAAGGGAGAGATGCCAGTTGATGTGTGTGGAGTGGCTCTTATGGCCATGAGGACCAGAGGGAGTTTCACGTCCCAGTCCTTGTGGTTTGCAGCCACGTATTTCTTCAAAATACTCACCACAGTTCTGTTTGCTCTCTCTACTTGGCCTGAAGCCTGTGGGTGGTAGCCGACATGAAAGTTGGCCTTGACGCCTAGCGTCTTCCACAGTTCTTTCATCACTTCACCTGTGAAGTGTGTACCTTGGTCTGAGTTCACCCTAAGGGGAAGTCCAAACCTTGAGAATATATGATTCATTAACAACATAGCAGTGGTTTGTGCTGTGTCGTTAGGAGCTGGTAGGCATTCTACCCATTTGGTGAATGCACAGGTTACCGTGAGAAAATATTTATTTCCTCTAGAGCTCTTAGTGAGTGGTCCAACCCAGTCGATCTGGAGGTCAGACCATGGGAATGCAATGCCTCTGCTTTGCAGTGGTGCTCTGTGAAGTGGTCTGGTTGGCTGAAACTGGCCACAGACCACGCACCCTTCAATGTAGTCCTTGACATCCTTTTTCATTCCAGGCCAATAGGCAATTTGTTTTAATGCCGTCAGCGTGGCTTTATCTCCTTTGTGTCCTGCGGACGGGAGATCATGGGCATGAACTAACATCACCCCCCTTTGGTCATGGGGAACCACGAACACAGGTGAGGACGTTGGTCCATGAGCGAAAGTTAGGATGCCCTTGATTAGTTTTAGCTGTTTGCGCAGCTGGTAGAGGACTTTAAGGTCTGGATCGGAATCCAGTTCGTCTTTAGACGGAGTGTTTTTTTTTGGATCAGTCAGGTACAGTATCATGGAGTTGATAGCAGGATCCGACTTTTGTAGTTGGATGATGTCTGGGTCAGTCAGTGCGGGTCGTACAGAGACTGCGTTGTCAGCAGGTCTGGTTGCGGCCTGTGCACGTGTGACTGCCATAACTCTGACTGAAGGATGTGTTGGCAGAGTCTCGATTAACCAGGAGGGGTCGAAGGACCATAGAGGACCTTCGTCGGCTCCTTCTTTGGCTAAGGAGTCTGCAATGTCATTGTAGTGCTTGTCATCGCCTGGGACTCTAGAATGCCCTGGAACTTTCTTCCAGTAGATCTGTAAGTCGTGTGATGTCACCAAGTGATCACACGCTATGAAAAGCTCTTTGTGTTTGACCACTTTTCTGTCGCTTGTTAGGAAACCGTTCTGTTTCCACACAGCGAGGTGACAAGCGAAACTTAAACGAGCATAGTTAGAGTCAGTGCAGATGACTAGCGTCTTGATGGAGCGTTCTACTACCATCTGGAGAGCTATTAGGATTCCTGCAATCTCAGCGTACTGAGAAGTCTGAGATCCTAATTTGTAGCTGAAAGTTATCTGCTCTTGGTCTTGGAGGAGGACCCCTCCAACACCTGCTCTGCAGATCTTGTCGCGGAGGAATGAAGATCCATCCACGTACAACGTTGTCATATCTTTGCAGATATTGTCATCAAAGAAGTGGTGATTCGGGTCTTCAGTTACTGGGGGTTTTACCTCAACCGGCGGCTGGGTGGCTGGTACATCTTGTGTACACTTCTGGCAGATTGCCAAGTCCGTCCCCAGATGTGACTTCTTGTTTTGACCATAACGTATGTCTAGGTTAAAACTTTGAAGCGCCATGAGCCACGTTGCAACACGTGAGTTTGTCACCACACCATCTCTGATGCGTTCACTGTTAAGAAAGGTCACTGGCTGGTGTTGTGTTTCCACAATGATTTTCTGTCCACCAATGTAGCTGGAGAAATGTTTAACTGCCCACACTGTGGTCAGTAAAGCTTTCTCACAGTCTGAGAATCTCAACTCGGGGCCTGCCATCGTTTTGCTGGCATAGGCTACTACACGTTTGTCTCTGTCGTGTATCTGGTACAGACCTGCACTTATGCAATGAGCTGAGAAGCCCACTTCCAAGTAAAACTCTTTGTTGTAGTCTGGGTAGACTAAACAAGGGGCTGACTTGATCCTGTTTATAAGAGCGTCCATTGCCTGTTGCTGTTTGTCAGTCCAAACAAATGGTACGTCTTTTTTAAGGAGTTCAGTCAGTGGTTTCGCAAGGTCCGCATAGTTTTCGATGAACTGGTTCGAGTAGTTACACACGCCCAGAAAACTTTGTAGTTCTTTGAGATTGGTGGGGACTTTGAGATTGTCGAGGCCTTGGGTGCGAGTCAGCTGTGGTTGTACTCCGTCAGGACCTACAAGTAGGCCAACGTAGTCCACTTTGGTTCTGCACCATTGGCATTTTGACAGTGATATCTTAGCACCAGCAGTTGTCAGCTGATTCAGAACGTGGTCGATCTCAGCCAAATGTGAGTCCAGTGTTGGCTGCCTCAAAAGGACATCGTCCACGTAGATCAGTGTTCCACGCTCGTGGGCGTCTGGACATGCTTTGTTCAAGAAGATGTTGAACTCTGCAGGTGAGTTAGCGTAGCCAAAGGGACACCTGTTAAAGGTGTACTGACGGCCACCAAAAGTGAAAGCTAGTTTGTACTGGTCCTCGGCGCGCACAGGGATGGTCCAAAAACCAGAGGCGACGTCGAGGGTCGAGAAGTACTTACCATTGGTGACCTTGGGCAGTTCCTGTTGGAGTTGCGTCATAGGCCATCTGGATAAGGGAACTTGTTTGTTTAGCTTTCGGTAGTCTATAGTGAGTCTCCACTTACCATTTGGTTTTAACACCGGCCATAAAGGCGCAGAGTAAGTGCTGTTACAGTATCGGATGATACCTTTTTCTAACAGGTCA
>JBBPBX010008300.1:33270-55901 GCA_038048925.1 Garcialebias charrua | reverse complement strand
GAAATGGTTTTGCTCCCTGCAGTCATTGACTCGATGATGAACTTCAATGCTGGTGTTGTACAAGATGATTGACTCAGAAAAACATTGTTGGTGTTTTCTCGTGTTGGGTTTGTCAGGTGCTGAAAAGGAGCAGAGGATGTTCTTATTAGTTTTCCTGATTTATTGTACATTGAGAAACAAGGAAGTTGCAACCACGTTGGCTAAATTTTGAAAATACTGTAATGGTAGGACGACTCCCAACAACTACCACATCAGATCTGAGCAGAGTTTATATACAGACAGAGTTAGATCATGTACAGTTAGTTATGGCTGATTAGTGAAGTTGACTGACTCCAAAACGTAATCAGTTGTAAATGTACATCCAGTGATGACCTTCAACGAGTTAATAGCATATGTCCAGTTGTTCACTTTTTGGCAGTGGCCGACAAAAACTAACCTCTAGAATAAAAGAAAGGAGAACTTGACAGATAAATTCTCCAAGTGGTGTTAAATCCATGGAGGATTTTCTTCCTGCCGTCCCTCCCTGTCCTCAGCCGACTGGGAAACGTTCGGTAACATCCTCATCTCAAAACGTGACAAACACAATGAAACATTTCAGTTCTTCTTCACGTCAGTGTTTGTTGGGGACCAGCGCGGCTGGTTTGACATGAGGATGAACAAATGCAGCAGAGGCTCCACACACCGGCCTCTACAGACCTGTGTGTGTGTGTGTGTGTGTGTTGTCACGTAAGTAAAGCTGGCGTAATCCTGTAAGGACGGATGAGTAGACAGACATGTGGTGCACCACTCGTTTCATAGGTGGAGTGTGTCGGAGATGGTGGCAGCTGGCATTATCAGCCAGATGGACAGGCTTTGCGGTGTGTGTGTGGAAATGTAACCGATCAAACACAACCTCTTAGATTTTTAGTTGATGTTTTCTTTTTCTGGCCACTCGGTCTCTTTTAACTTAAACTTGGAGTGAAGGTGGAGATTTTGTTGGGTTGGTGTCTCATTTGAATCAGCACAAGTTGTTCTGTCCATCACAGTCAATTAGCAGACTTCCTGTCCTCTCCGTCACCCTCCTGTTCCAGATTAAAGCCATGACATTATATCTACCTACCGCCTGCGCACTCATCCCTCCTCAAGGACGACACTCAGTCTTACCAGCAGGCTTGTTTACTCGCTGGGTACCACTACTTTTAGATGCGTCTTGTGGTCTTTTAGCGTTGTCTATCAACGGGTCTTTAATGGGTGGAGATGTGCGCCACCAGTAACACCAGACTGAGCCCCAGTCCCAATTTACTGCAGGTGAACGAGCCAAAGCGCTATGGCTCCACGCTGTCGTTGGAGGAGAAGTGTGAACAGTCTTTTTTCCTCTTCTACTACTACAGGATGGAGGATGAGGCAGTGTTGGATCGTGGGGCATCCTTACTCAAGCACATTTGTGATGAAGAGGAGGTCGAGGGTAAGATCTTTGCCTCATTTGATCTGTTCTTGAGTCCTTTATTTTTTCCTTTTGCGTCCAAAAGTCTGTATTTTTTAATCTTCTATACATAACAGAACACAGTGTCATACAATCTCATGCTGTACAATACAACATAATGCAACGTTCAACTATGTGAAGCATTATGTCATAATACATTACAATATGGTCATAATAATACAATACAATAAAGCACAACACAAAACGATACTATGTACTGTAATACAAAACTTGGAAGTGCATTGCAGGGCAATACAGTGTGATGAAATTAATTACTTTTCATTATGATAGGATATAATGCATTGTAATGTAATATGACACAATGCAGTTTAGCACAATTTCATGTGATATGATATGGTCCAATACAATTTAATGTAATACACACAAAATGAGTTAGAATGCAGTACGATACATTTCAGTGCAATGTGACGCAAGACGATTTACTGTCCCCTTACAGACATTTTTGTGCTGCTAAAACGCTATAGTAAATAAACTACTAAAACGATTTACCTTTTGTTTGTGATCCATGTGTGAGCATCTCGTTAGAGGCCCCGTTGTTTACAGCAGGGAGCAGATGGAACATTTCCATATACTGCAGTTCTAATTGACCATGGGCTACCTGGACACATCTCCACCTCAGAGGGATTTTTGGAGACGTATTTTTCTGAAAACTAAGTTTTTAAAGTGTTCACATCAAACTGTCTGCAATCATATTATCAGTGCCCGTTGCCATGGTGAGCTCTTGTAGATCAATACTCCTTGAAATAGTGTTAATATTGACAATATTCCAATATTGTTTTTCTCAACCATCCAAACTACAATGAAGTTGTTTTTAAATGTTAAGAATCAAATTTAAAGAGGTACTAAGAAGGCCACAGGAAAATAAGTTGTTTTATTTCCTAAATAACGTAAGTGGCTTCTTATTGTTTACAGTATTTATTAATTAATCTTTATTTAATTTGGCAAATTCCACTGAGGTCACTGATCTCTTTTGCCAGGGAGGCCTGGGTCTGAAGGCAGCCTGCCATGCATTGCACATGCTTTCCAGTGGTCTCCTTGTAGACACATGCATGACAGAAAGATCAGATCTTCACATTACTGAACCACTCTGTCTGTCTGTTGCCAAACGAGCGCAAAAGCTTTCTTGCCACAGCTAAGTCAAAGCGCACTGTAGTGTACTTTGTATGTCTGACCAACTTTCTTGAGGTCTTCTGGTTCTACCTTGTCCTTCAAAAAGCAAGGCTCAATTTCTTGAAACACATGGTACTAATCTCTCTTTGGTTTTCATTAGCATACTGGAGTCCTCTGTGCTAGCTGTTGCTGCTAGCTGTTGCTGTTAGTGGGAGATACTTCTTGAATTGAATGTGCTGTGTGCATTGTCCCAAAGCCCTATGGTCTTTCTTCAAGTCAAAGTTGTCCCGGCAGAAACTGATCACAGCATTGTTTTCTGTGGACATAGTGGGCAGGTGACGTCTTGTTGTTCCACTGCATGTATGCAGCTGACTTTCTTCAGTTCTAACCATGTTTTATAGACAACTGTATGGCTAGATCTGTATTAGTGTCACCAGCTTAGCACGTCCAGTTACGTGCTGGATAATTAGTAGGTGTTTGAACACTGTTCAATTGCATCTTGTCACTATACAAAGGCCTGATAAGGCATAATCAGATATTTGTGGCACCATAAAACATTGTTTGGCCTTTTGAGAGGTGCTTACATGTTTTATAAGATGGGTTATAGTATTGTGCTGTTTTCTCAAGGAGGAACTGAAGGGAATGTTCTTTAAGCATAAATAACTTTTCAACATTTGATCAATTTATGATGCTTATTGTGACATAATCACATAAACGGTTGAATGATTTCTTATGAGGCTTTTGTTCTGAAAACCATGTCATTTAATTCAAGTCTTTGATGCCTATCTAGACATAAAGTCTTTTCACAAGTTTCATGATAGTATGTGAATACGAGCCATCAGATCAGCACCATTTACTTAGATGGACATAGCTTGATCTTGCTTTCTTGTAGCAGCATTCTTTATCAGCGGCTACAGACAGGTGGCATCAACAGCCCACCTGATGAAGACTCTAGAGTGGCTGGTTCTTGCCTCGTCTTCGTTCCCTATTGAGAAAAGCCATAGATCAATTCCAGTTAGCATACTAGCCAAGGACTGGGGTGGTGATGCTGTCATCTACCTCCAGCATTGAGTCCTCTCTCACCTGGGAGCACAGCAAGGACAATGTTCTTTGATTTCTCCAGTGCTTTCAACACCATCCTGCCTGCATTTCTGAGAGACAAGCTGGAGACCATTGGCGTGGACCTTAGATTCTGAATGTTGTACTGCCTCACAGAGCATCCACAGTATGTGAGAACTGAGTGTCAGTGACTGTATTCAGCAGTACCAAAGCCCCACAGGGACCAGTTCTGGGCCTGTTTCTGTTCACTGTATTCACTGCAGATTTCAGATACAACTCTCCAACCTGTCACCTGCAGAAGTTCTCCAACAACCTGTCTATCAATGGCCTCATCATGGATGAGGATGAAAGGGAGTACAGTGGACGGACAGAAGACTTCCTGTGCCAGTGTCAGCCTGTCTCTGTCTTCTTAAGAGGCTTCTTTGGAGTCCAGGGGGAATTCATGATGACCTTCTATGGTTGACCACTATTAAAATGGCTTCAGCTAACTTCTATGGTGTGGTGTACCGAAGTGGGGGGCATTATGGCAGCTGTCGGAAGAAGAGTGGACAAACGGGCCAGGAAGGCCAGTTTTCTTCTGGGATGTTCTATAGGCTCAAGGTGGTCAGGGAGAGGAGGATGAGGGTGAAATGCTCATCTACTATATGTTGGTGAATGACTTCCACCCCCTGAAAGGCTCTTTGAAGGCGCTGGAGAGCTCCTTCAGCGAGAGACCGCTCCACCCAAGGTGCATGAAGATGTGTTGGAGATAGCACAAGTCACCATGGGGCTTTTAGTCTTTCTGATCAGGTTTTATTTAGTCAGAAAACTGAAGTATTTTTAGTTGATTCTGATGGTTTACGTAAGCCTGACAGAGTTTTAACTGGATCTTTAGAGAGTTTTCAGACATCAGTATTCTGTGTGGGCTCTGTGCCCCCCTACCGGTCCCAGCTGCGTTGTTTCCAGGGTATCTGGCTGTAGCGTTGCACTTGCTCAGAAATCCTGTGAAGTAACAAGAAAACAGACCTCTTTAATTTTATTCAGTGTGCATACAGGCTTCAGCTTCAAAAAGACTTCTACTCCCAAAGAAGGAAGTTGTTTCACAAAGCTGCCCGGTCAGCATGCAAATCTTCCTTTCTCAGCCCTGACGTCCGTATATTTCATTGCTTATTTCTATCACTCTTCTTCATTCTGTTTTTTTACTTTCTCATCATTCAGTCCATACAAACATGCACACCTTCATTATTGTGCTTTTTTTCTCTTTTTTTACCACTGGAACATCGGCCCACTTGTGTTCAGAGGGCTAGGCGAACTCTACGTGTCTAATTCTTTTTTTTTTACACTCCTTTCACTCCGAGTACCGTATTTTCCGCCTGATAGGTCACACCGTTATATAGATCGCTTTGTCCAATTATTGGCAATAAATTGGAAAAATCCATAAACGGGTCGCACCTTTGTTTAGGTCGCATCTATTATGCGTCACCGCTACGCGATGCGTCAGCGCCTCATTTGCCCTGCTGAAAATGGCGGCCACAGAAGCGAGCGAGCACGGAAGGACTTTACAAGATTAACACAGTAAAAACAATTATTTGTTTGCTAAAAATTATAGCTGACATTATAGCACAAGGGTTCCTGAGCTTAACCGTTCTTTAATAAATTCACGAAATGGTCAAATCTGCTGCATTTAAATTGTTTCGCTTTGACGACTTCCAAACGGTCGCGTGCACTGCGAAAATAAATTATAAATAAATCGAATTTTAGCTCAAATGTCTCATAAAGGTCACAGTTTGTAAATGAACACCAAGTAATTACGTTCTGTAGGCTTCAAGAAAATCCGCTGTGTGGTTTATGAGTTATTTAGACAAATAGTAGCAGGAAAATAACCCGAAGCTAACGCGACACGTTTACGTCTATAAAACATCGTTTTTTTTAATATCTCAAACATCTCATAAAGCTAGTCAGTTGTAAATGTCCATACAGTGATTACTTTCTGTAAGTTTGATAAAAATCTGTCCTGTGGTTCTTGACTTATCTTGCTAACAAACACAGCTAACAGTAGTTACCTCCAGAGCAGGAGGCCGGGCAGCGACAGAGTCAGTCCGACTAGAGGAGGCTGCCTTCGGACACATGAGGTGGGAACGGTCGGTGTACCCTAGCGGACAAAAGTGGTACTGCACCATTTTTTGCCTAAATGAAAAACGGTCATATCTGAGCCAAAAATTTGTCTAAAAATATGGGAAAAAATCCATAAACAAGTCTCACCCCTCTATTAGTCGCAGGGCATGCAAATTAGGCAAAAAACTGCAACCTATAGTCAGGAAAATACGGTACCTGACCTGATTGGATGGATGGCAGAAATGTGGCTTTTTAAACTTCCTAACTGCGGACTCTCGATGTCCGCCTAATATGTGACGGGCCACTGGTGTGAGTGAATTTTGATGAACCCACAAAGAAAAACAAAACTGAAAACAAAGCGTTGTCTCTCAAGTGAATAAAGCCTGGCATTGTGGCTTTACTGACAACATTGTTGGTTGTGTTCAGGGGTTCAGTCACTTCCTGGTTGGGCCACGTGCAACGCTTGGCTCAGCTGATCCTAAAGGAGACTTTTGTCACCGATAAGACATTTGTTCATGAACACAGGTGATATTGGCTTCATTCGTAAACAACACAATAAAATGTTAGCAGAACACAACGTACTGCAGCCGTTTTACCATTTTAAAGGGAAGAGAAGTCTGAGATTGTCGTCATTGTATGTTCCCATACATATTAGTTCCCTGCATTTAACCCGTCACACGTGAGTTGATGGATGAGAAACTCCACACTGTGAAAATCTCCAGGTCTTTCAGTGACAAAACTTTCTTATTCTTCTTTTAGTTTCCAGGGAGCTAAATCACAGTTTGGTATGTACGGTAGCATTGATTTTGGTGTGATACAAGTTCACAACAAGAAAAACAACAAATGTCTATTGTTAGTTTAAAAATTTAATTACAGGTAGTCCTCGACTTACAACGTTGATCCGTTCCTACGCGGCGGCGTAAACCGATTTCTGACACAAGTCAGAACATACGTACATACTGTACCATATACATGTACAGTACTGTATTACCAAGCACTTAGCCTATCCTAACACAGTACTGTACCCTACATAATTATCAAAAAACACAAAAAAAATACTATACAGTACGTTTAATAATGAAAGGAAACAGTAAAAAAAAAACGTTACGTTTATGGCGTAATTCGAAATAAGGCTTTTCATAGTAAATGGGAGATGCGTCGTAACCCCGAAACGTCATAATTCGAAACCGTCGTAACCCGAGGACTACCTGTATTAGCACTCCAAGAAGCAGAGACAGAAAAACAAACCACACTTCTTAATTGGGAGGCTCTAAAGGGCCCAGCGTACTCCATCTGAAGCCGAACAGTCGACTGGCGGTGACCGGGTGTTCATTTTCACACACACCTTTCATAGTCCACCAGACACAGGTGTAAGCTCCTGGGAAACCCCTCCCGCTGCAGTATACTGTACGTCACACACAGGTTTCTTCTCGCCAGAGTCTCCGCTCTATCCCTGCATCCTCCGTTTGGCCACAAATCTATGATGAAGAGAGCACCACACTTTTCAGCAGACAGACTCCTCCATGATGTCTGCACGATCTCCATCCAGGAGTTTTTGGCCATTTGACTAATTTAGTGGGTTTGAAGAGTCGTACAGCTGAATGTCCGAGTGCATTTCTGCATTCCACAAACCTCTGACCAATCACACAATACTTGGCACACACACCTGTGAGAAAAATTGTGGCCAAGGCCTGTACTGTATCAAGAAGGGCCAGGTGAAGCTGTTCTGCAAACAAAATGAGACAATTTTCATCACACAACTACGACAATGAGAGTCGATATCGGCACTTCGGATGGAGTATGCAGAGCCCTTAAAGGTGGGGTGACATGATGTTTGAACTTTTCATAAAATGGCTCAAAATATATATCTAGTAGCACTTTGAGATTTTCATTAATGAAAAGTGCGTTATAAATTGAATTCATTATTATTATTATTATTATTATTATTATTATTATTATTATCTTTTATCATTCAACTATGTTCGTTTTTGCAAACAAAATGATAAATCAATTTAATGTTGCTTTAAAAGTGATTTTAAATTTTGCGCCGTGTTTATTCACGGGAAATCCGATTACACGCGAATGCACCATCTGTGACGTAAAATTGGACAGGGGGCTCTGGTCTCTTTAATAGCGGACAATTTAAAACCCGACGAATTTAGCAATCAATGTGAAGATTTGAGTTATTTATCTTCAGTTTAGGAAGCAGAAAATAGTTTGGGTGATGGAACAAGAAACAGCAGGATCTAATTTAGGTCTGCAGCCGTATGAGACTTACCCTCGGGACGGAGGTTGAGGAGCATCAAATGTAGAACCACTAGACTGAGGAACAGCTTCTACCCTGAGGCTGTCAGACTCATGAATAAATAAATAATAAGAATAAACACTGCAAAATATCACATCATGCTGATGCTGATCTGTTTTCTTGTTGCTGTGTTCATCTGTGACCATCTGCTCATAATGACTCATGTTCGTGCTGCTGTTTTAATGAGTTTTTCTACTACATTAGGGCTTAGTGTATTACTAGCTGATGTTTCTCTTAGTTAATCCTAGATGTTATTACTGTTTTTCTCTTGCATTGTTGTTGGATGTAACTGGGACCCTGTGTACATAATCTCGTTTTCAACACATGTACTACATGCGGTGCAAATGACAATAAATTCTCTCTGACTCTGACTCTGACTTCAGGTCGAGCAGCTCACACAAGCGCACTGACAAGCCCAGAGCTCTGCCCGATTTTACGTCACAGATGGTGCATTCGTGTGTAATTGGATTTCCCATGAATAAACACGGCGCAAAGTTTAAAATCACTTTTAAAGCAAAATTTAATTGATTTATCATTTTGTTTGCAAAAACGAACATAGTTGAATGATAAAAGATATATATTTTGAGCCATTTTATGAAAAGTTCAAACATCATGTCACCCCACCTTTAAGATTGCAGGCCACACAGTCAGACAGGATTCTCAATGTAACATAAAATAAATAAATAAATAAATACAGTAAAACATTGTGTTGTATCATTTTACTCATCTAGTATGACAAGCAAACAATGTCCTCCAGGTCATATGTCAGACAACATGTTTAATATACTCCAGAATTGAAAGATTCTAATTATGTTTACAAAACAGAACAAAAAAAAAATGCTTATTTTGGTTCATTTGTTCTAAAACAGATGCAAAATAAAACAAATCAGACCTAAATACCAACAAACTACAAAAATGAAAATATAAAACGAGTAAAATGTGAAAAACTCGCAAAGCTTTTCAGGTGGCTGAATGTCGTGTTCTGTTCATTAAACTCCAGTCCAGACTCTGTTTGGTCCCATCCTTCCTCTACAGTTCTCTCTAACCTTTCTGCCCTACACTCTCATGACAGCGCCATCTAGTGTCAAGAAGTAATAACAGCAACAGAACAAAATGCTTCATAAACCTGACACATTCCCTCAT
Source organism: Garcialebias charrua (assembly GCA_038048925.1). NCBI lineage: Eukaryota > Metazoa > Chordata > Actinopteri > Cyprinodontiformes > Rivulidae > Garcialebias > Garcialebias charrua. Next base: position 46,707 of record JBBPBX010008300.1, on the reverse strand, counting down.
TCATGAACCGTTCGTACGCACAGATTTGTGCTTAAACTGTGCTTACGAGTGATTTAGGAGCATATGTGGCATTCAACAATGTTCACGTATCCTACGATTTTTTTCAGATACGAACAAAATCTACGTGTGGTCCGGACCTGTCGTATATTTTACGAGCGGTCCGTCTGCTGTCATCCAGACAGCATTACTCCACAAATAACTTCATATTTCGTTATTTAGGAAATGTTTAGAGTTTAAAAAAGTAACGCACCACAATTGTTTTTGACAATAGGTTCTGTTTGAAGTCGAATTATAATTTTAAATGTAATAATGACTAACGGATTAAAGTATTTAAATGAAAATCAATTTGTTATCAATGCCGTTTTCTAACACTACAATATTAATATGAAGATCTCAAACTGAAATCAACTTAAACCATGAATTAATTTAAGTTTAATTTGCCGCGGTATCGCAGACTTCGGTAAGCCAGACTTTACACAGACTTCCTCCAGCTGCTGTCATAGCTCTGATGTGGCTCAGTCAGTAGAGCACTGCGTCGCAGTTCCGAAGGTCATGGGATCGCCTCCCGTGGGAGGACAACGTTTTTTTTTTTTTTAATTCATTCCAGATTTAAAAAACACAAGAAAACTATTTACAATACAACAAGAAATAAAGCATAAAGCCTTTTTAATTTGGAATGAATAAATAATCTAAAGTAAGAAGGAAAAAAAAAGAATCATACCTTGTGGGACTCGATCCCACGAGGTGTAGAAAAAAGGTTAGGAACAGCTAACAGTGCAATGCTTTAACCAGTAAGCCACCAGTACGCATGCATGTTTCGAGGTCCACATTTATTATAAACAAACTTTCTTTGGTTTTAGCTGGTCATTTACTTCCATGAGTGACGCTGCTAATAAGGACAGATTTTCTTTTCTTGTCCTCAGAGACCACAGAACTTCATCCTCCGCACCGGTAGAGTTCTTCTTTTTTACTTTTCGCTGTCATTTTATGAACGTACACGTTCTGCCTCTGAGGCAGGAAACGTAGCCTTATATGGCGTTTTGAGGGGTGGGAATTATGTAAATAAGCTCACGCGTGCACGCGCAGCTGTTTAGAACAGGTGAGATTCATCAACTTTAAGCAGCCCGTTTACACGCTTTTCCTGTGGATAGAAGACTTTGTTGGATCTGACGTGGCATGTTCTTACGAACGCTTCTTAAGAACAAAAGTGGGAGAAACGTAGGATAAGAATACGAACAGTTTCATGAATGAGGGCCATTGTTACCAAACGACCTCCTTCACTATCAGCAAGAGTAGCATTTTCTCAGAAAGATAACTGTTACTGTGATGCAAAATAAAACATTTTATTTTAAATCTGTCAGTTGGCAGAAGCTGACGGCTTCTTCTACTGTATCAGTTCTTGGTGTCCTCCTTAGAGATGTCCCAGGAATGGACTACTTTGACCAAATGAGCTCTTTTTGCATTGTTCTGTAGGCCCATGTCTTTAAGGCATTGAGAGCAGCTTGTAGATGTTTTATCATGATGCTCCTCAAAGGTCACAGACACCAAAATATCATCCAGATAGTTTTGGACTCTTAGAAAATCTTTCAGGACTGCAGGTCATAATTTGGAAGGCAGGTGGCTCTGATGAAAGGGTTAAAGGAACTTATGGGAACTGACAAAGTCCCTAATGTGATCTGAAAGCAGTGAAGCTCTCATAGTCAGTTGGTGGTAAGCAGCTGGGCTTAAATCACTCTGGCTGTTTGTGCTTTTCACTGAACTTTGTGGATGAACCCTTTACCACCTCCAAGATGGTGGCTGAAGCAGAATATTAGTTTATAATGTTGTTAGCATTTTTCCCCATGCATGTTTTTTAATGTCGGTGGGAGGCTCTTTTGCCACGTCGTTCTTAATGAAAGTTTCTTCTCCACCAATGATGTTAACCTGCAGTTCTTTAATCAGGTCCAGGCCCAGTATTTATGGTCCAGTCGTCCCTGTGTAGAATCCATCCATCCATCCATTTTCGTCCGCTTATCCGGGGTCGGGTCGCGGGGGTAGTAGCCTAAGTAGGGAGGCCCAGACTTCCCTCTCCCCAGCCACTTGGAGCAGCTCCTCTGGGGGAATCCCAAGGCGTTCCCAGGCCAGCCGAGAAACATAGTCCCTCCAGCGTGTCCTGGGTCTTCCTCTGGGTCTCCTCCCGGTGGGACATGCCCGGAACACCTCACCAGGGAGGCGTCCAGGAGGCATCCTAACCAGATGCCCGAGCCACCTCAACTGGCTCCTTTCGATGTGGAGAAGCAGCGGCTCTACTCCGAGTCCCTCCCGGATGACTGAGCTTCTCACCCTATCTCTAAGGGAGAGTCCAGACACCCTGCGGAGAAAACTCATTTCAGCCGCTTGTATCCGAGATCTCGTTCTTTCGGTCATAACCCAGAGCTCATGACCATAGATGAGGGTGGGAACGTAGATCGATCGGTAAATTGAGAGCTTTGCCTTTTGACTCAGCTCTCTCTTCACCACGACAGACCGGTACAGCGCCCGCTTCACTGCGGACGCTGCACCTATCCGCCTATCGATCTCACGCTCCAGTTTTCCCTCATTCGTGAACAAGATCCCGAGATACTTAAACTCCTCCACTTGGGGCAGGACCTCCTCCCCGACCCGGAGAGGGCATGCTACCCTTTTCCGGCTCAAGACCATGGCCTCGGATTTGGAGGAACTGATCCTCATCCCGGCTGCATCACATTCAGCTGCAAACCGCTCCAGCGAAAGCTGTAGATCACGAACTGATGAAGCCAATAGGACCACATCATCTGCAAAAAACAGAGAAGCGATTCTAAGGCCACCAAAACGGATCCTCTCAACACCTTGGCTGCGCCTAGAAATTCTGTCCATAAAAGTTATGAACAGAATCGGTGACAAAGGGCAACCTTGGCGGAGTCCAACTCTCACAGGGAACGAGCCTGACTTACTGCCAGCGATGCGGACCAAGCTCTGACACCGGTCGTACAGGGACCCAACAGCCCGTATCAAAGGGCCCGGTACCCCATACTCCCGGAGTACCCCCCACAGAAGCCCCCGAGGGACGCGGTCGAATGCCTTTTCCAAGTCCACAAAGCACATGTAAACTGGTTGGGCAAACTCCCACGCACCCTCCAGGACCCTGTTGAGGGTGTAGAGCTGGTCTAGTGTTCCACGACCAGGACGAAAACCACACTGCTCCTCCTGAATCCGAGGTTCGACTATCCGACGGACCCTCCTCTCCAGAACCCCTGAATAGACCTTACCAGGGAGGCTTAAGAGTGTGATCCCCCTATAGTTGGAACACACCCTACGGTCCCCCTTTTTGAATAGGGGAACCACCACCCCAGTCTGCCAATCCAAGGGAACTGCCCCCGATGTCCACGCGATATTGCAGAGTCGCGTAAGCCAACACAACCCCACAACATCCAGAGCCCAGTCGTCCCTGTGTAGAATGATGATGTAATTTTGGTGTTTTAATTTACTACATTTGATAATAATAGCCAATTAAAGCTGCAAGCGGCATTGAGGCCCTCGCAGCAAAGCGCCGCTCCGGCCTTATTGTGGCGACCGCGGGAGCTCCAGCTCGTCCGCTTGATCGCCACCTCGAATGCTCTCGTGCCCATCCCGCACCAGTTTGCCAAGAACAGTTAGTGGATACAGTTTCAGTCTTGTATGTTATACAGGTGGAAGCTGAAAGAGTCACCCAATAATCGTGAGTTTCTTGTGTGAGTTGGTGGGGCTTAAGTGAGCTTAAGCTTAGTACCAATGTGTCCAAAAGTGCTCACTGATGAAGCACCATAAATCTGGTGCAGATCGTTTGATGTATCACTGATCTGTAACTGTTGGAATAATGTAGGGGGCGCACTTGAGTCAAATGTTAAACAACCATATCAATGTGTTTAGAAGTGGCCACAGATGATGCACAATAAATCTGGAACAAATCAGATGGTCTATTATTGACATATAACAGTTTGAATTATGTAGGGGGCGCACTGGAGTCAAAAGTTAAATAACAATAGAAATGTGTGTAGAAGTGCCCACAGATGACGTACAATAAATGTGGTAAATATTGGATGATATATCACTGATCTGTAGGTGTTAGAATAATGTAGGGAGCGCACTGGAGTGAAATTTTAAACAACAATATATATGTGTTTAGAAGTGCTGACAGATGACACACAATAAATGTGGAACAGATCAGATGATCTAGCAATGAGATGTAACAGTTTAAATAATGTAGGGGGTGCACTGGAGTCACATGTTAAACCACAATATCAATGTGTGTAGAAGTGCTCAGTGATGAAGCACACTAAATCTCGTTCAGATCGGATGATGTATCACTGAGATATAACTGTAGTAATAATATAGGGGGCGCTGTGGAGGGTATTGGCCACTTATCATGGAAGCCTGTTGAAGTGGTGGATAATGATCGATCGTAGTGATTTTGGTGCATTCAGTTCAAATCTGTGGAATTTAGAGCCAAACGTATGGCGACGGCGCCACTTCTGAGATGGTCACGCCCCCACGCCCACATCCTCCAGCAAAAACAGTTTGCGCTTTAAAGCAAGTCAGACCAACTTGTTATACGTCTTCTAACACAGAATCATCCTGATTAGTTCAAGGGTGTCAGAGAGGGAGCCTTCCAAGAAAAAAAAGACTTCCTGTTCTGAGGGGGCGGGGCTTTGATGACATAACAACATGACGACAGTGGATCGTCGGGCATCCAACAGGGATGACTCATGCCAAGTTTGGTGCATTTCGGTCTTTCAATGTTAAAGTTATAGCGGTTTGAAATTTATGGCATGAAGTGCAAATTTGAGGCCTGGCCACGCCCCTTTTGCATAAACGAAAATGCAAGCTTTTGATAACTTTTACTGTCCAATGTGTTAAGGGCATATTAACCAAGTTTGAAGGCAATCCTTCAAAATCCCTAAGAGGAGTTCGTTCAAATCCGCAATTCAAAATGCCGGAAAATGACCCTTTGACCCAAAATGGCCGACTTCTTGTTGGTTTTGGACCAGGGCTCCAAGAGACTTTTTCGTAGGGCCTGAGAAGATACAGATGTTCACCGAGTTTCAGAATTATCGGGCCAAAAGTGGGCTGAGGTTTTAAAACATTCTAGGGGGCACTATGGAGGCTATTGGACAATTATCATGGACTCCTGTTCAAGGGGTGGGCAATGATCGATCATACTGATTTTGGTACTCCTCAGATCAAATCTGTGGAGTTTAGAACCAAACGTATGGCGAAGGCGTTACATCTTACTTCGCCACTTCGCCACGCCCACATGCTCCACCCAAAACTGTCAATGTTGGAAAGCAAGTTACACCAACATGTCTTTGGTCACTGGACACAGTGTCACGCTGATTAGGTAACAGGGGTCCGATATGGACCGTTCAACAAAAAAGTTACACTTCATGTTGTCAGGGTGTGTGGCTTAAGTGATGTCATGATTTGACCATTCAGTATTGCAGGGGACCAGATGTGGGTCAATCACTGAAGGTTTGATATATTAGACAGTTTTCGTGTAGGTGCTATTAGCGTTTTGTTTTTCATGGCGAGGTGTCGAACTTTGCCGTCTGGCTCCGCCCCTTCAGGATGCATGAAAACAAACAGTTTTGATAACTTTTGAAGATGTTGATCTTCTGTGCTGGTCCATCCTTTTTGGCCAGTGGTTGTTTAGTTTCCCCGATGTAAGACTGATCACAGCCCTCCTGACATTGAACAGCATACACAATATTACTCTGTTTGTGCCGGGGGACTGGATCTTTGGGATGAACCAGTCTTTGTCGTAATGTATTTTGGGGTTTAAAAGCCACTGGGACGTTGTGTTTAGAAAATAAACGTCTCAATGTCTCTGAAACTCCCGCACTGACCTACAGAACCTCACTGACCTACAGAACCTCCCTGACCTACAGAACCTCATTGACCTACAGAACCTCACTAACATGCTACAGAACCTCATTGACCTACAGAACCTCATTGACCTACAGAACCTCACTAACATGCAGAACNCCAATGCAGATTTGTTCCTGTCTTTGATTTTATGCGTCTACCTGTTTTGCTAGTTTTTTGCTAGTTTTTTGCTACTTTGTTAAAAGGAGGAGTGTGTATGTATGTATATATATATATATATGTATATATATGTATGTATATGTATGTATATATATATATATATATATGTATGTGTGTATGTGTGTGTATGTATGTGTATGTATGTATATATGTGTGTATATATATATATATGTATATGTATATATATGTATATATGTATATATATATATATATGTATATATATATATATATATATATATATATATTTTTTTTCTCTCTCTTTTGTTTTCTATTGTTTATTGTTTGATTGTTTATTGTTTAAGGAAATTCTACCATTACTGTTCATTGTTCTTTAGTTTTAGCAGGTCGCTTTCGTAAATGAGCCCATGAGGTTCAAAAGATTTACCTGACTAAATAAAGGTTGAATGAATGAATGAATGAATCTAACAAAATAAAATCAGGTTCTCTCCTCTGGACAGATTTTTAAAAATTGTTGAAATTATTGCGCATGCATCAGGATATTTTCTGATTTAGTGATAGGCTCACAACAGAAAATGACCTGACATCATGTAGTCCTCAAGTGACAAAAAAAATCATTTTAGTCAGTTTTGTCAACCTGCATGTAATTCATAAAACAAATAATTTACATGCCACAATTTCTACACTTCATAACTTTTCTTCTCCTTTCCTTCACAATCCTCTGGGAAATAACATCCATCTCCTTCTGTTTTTGTCAATTTACATACAGTTGTTGTGTCTTCTATCAGAGACTTCAAGGGAACTCCCTACTGTTAAGGTGTGATCTGTCAATTTACATGTATGTGTTACCTCAGCTTGCAATTTACATATGATGGTGTGTGACTCCTGTTATAAATCCACACGCACACACAGTCTGGTTCATTGAATTGATAAAGCTTCTCGGATGAGAAGCGAAACGTCTTCTGTTACAAATAAAGTCCAGTTGATCTTGAATTGAACGCCTTTTTGATTTATCATGTCCTGGACGACTGAGAATCTTCACCAGCATATCTCCTTCTATTGTTTTCATTTCCACTTTTCCTTCCCAAACACTGATTTTAACTATTTTACTTTCCAGAAAACTTGTGTCACTTGTCTTCTTTCACCCCAACACCATATTTCTCCTTCAAGGTGTTCTCTGTAACACCATCAGCTGGACTTTTATACTGTAATCTTAAAGGGGACCGCACATGCAAAATTCACTTTTTAATGTTTTTTTTACTCAACTTTGGATATATACTTCATAAAAAAACAGTCCTAAGGCCAAAGAAATGCACCCAGTGGTTTATTTACTCTAAGTAGATTTATTTGTCTGAGATAAAAACGGTTCGTTTCTCACTTCCTGCGGTTTGTGACGTCACAAACTGCAGCCAATCTGCCACAACCCACCTCAAACCTGAGTCCAGCCCCTCACCTAGCAACCCCTGGTTAGGCTCAACCCAGAGCCATATATATAGAGAGTTCCGACACTCTTTGATCTCGCCGATAGGCGGTCAATCGTTCCAAACAACGGCTATGGAAACCTTGTGGAGCTGCGCCCTCTGGCGGCGACGGAGCGCTACTGCAGGCAGAGTCAGACTGTAACCAGAGCCATGGAACAAATCGCCCCCTCCATGACCCACGTGACTTCCGCATTCCATTCTTACAATGGAACTCTATGGGAGTGTCGCAACTCTCACTTTATATGGCTCTGGCTCAACCCACTTCTGTATTAAACACATGACTGTTGTTTTTCATGATTTCATCTCATCTTTTGTTTATATGTTCTTAATTTCATGTGTACAGCACTTTGTTGCAGCTGTGTTTTTTTTAAATGGCTTTATAAATAAAGTATAATTGTTATTTTTATGTTTTAGTTCAATTTTTAGTGTATTTGCGATCGCTCCCAACGCGCAGCCGGCAAAAATTAAACGAGCGGACCCCCGGCGTAGGGACCGGCGGCAACGGGACACTGCTTCTGGCGGATGGAGCGGAGCTTCAACTGTACAGCCTCGTTGCAGCCTCGCAGCAGCGAGGACCTTCTCCTTACGGATTAATTTACGGGAGACACTTGGTGAACTTTGTGTTGTCTTGACTGGAACAGCGATAACTCCCAAAATCTCCGCGTGCAACGAGCGGAGCTGGCGAACACCGGAAGAGGAACAAGCTAACATTAGCATCGGATTCGGGTGGTCTAATGCTAAAAGGAGCAGCAAATTGCGGCGCGCTCAGACGGGTTTCGGTAAGTTATCTTAAGCTAGCACTAACAGTAAGTCAAATGAGTAATAAAAAAGAGCTAATTTTAAAACAACAACACATTACAGATACTGGCTGTTACAGAGGGCGTAAACAGATCGTTGAAGGGCGTGGACTTCAGAACTCAGTATCAGAAACCGGTCGTTCAAAACGAAAGTTAAAAATGGCAGAATTAAAAAGGGTATAATTAATTATCTAAGAATTATTTTGTGTATTAAAATGAATTAATATTGTCAAGATAGCACACAGACATAACATAAAAAATTTAAAGACCTATATGTGGTCTCCTTTAAGGCAAAATTTTGCTGCCCACAATACAGACAAAGTAGCTCTAAGGTGCTACGCGCTCAGTTTCTCTCACACATCCTGACACACACACACACACACACACACACACAACAGCTGACGTCAGTAACGTAGCTGTAAGCTAACATGCAACACGGAGGTGTCTTCCCCTCCTTCCCCTGCCCAGACAACAAAACTCCCCAAAAAGATGAGCACCTGCCACCTGCTAAGCCAGTGCTTCTCAATTATACTCTGTTACACACCACCCCCCCACACCCCAGGAAGATGTAAACTTTTTTTAAATAATTTTATTTAAGCATCCATTAACAACAGTTCGTGAAAACAGAAACAAAACAGGCATGACATATTTTCTTTTTCTTCCTGTTCCCCCTACCCCTCCTTAACTATCCCCATCCTGCTGCTACAAACAGTAATAATAAAATAAATAAATAAATAAATGATAAACAACTAACAAAAAAAAATTAAAATAAATAATAATAACATACCGGTAATTCAAAAACGTGGACAACATACAGAAAGGCGTCCATACAACCGTGAGTATAGAAACCAAGTCAGAACATGGACATTTAGAAAACTGCACAGGTTGACAAGCACTGTCAGTGACCAGAAACCATCCAGAACCAATGAGAATGCAGGGCCGGGGCACAGGCACATACACAGCAGAACCAGCTCTCGTGTGACCCTCAGGATCGAGGGAGGGCATCCAGTCTCTCAAAGTAAGATAATAGAGGGGCCCAAGTTTTATAGAATTTTTGGATTGAACCTCTAACACTAAATTTGATATTCTCTAGTTTAAGGAAAAAAGTCAGATCTTGCAACCAGAGAGAAGCTTTGGGTGGATGTGCTGATTTCCACACTAATAGTATTCTTCTTCGGGCTAGGAGAGTAGAAAAAGCCAGTACATTTTTAATCGTGTGTTAATGATATATCCTCCCCTGAGACTCCAAATATTGCCAGTTCAGCACTGGGTTGGATACTTGTATCAAAAGCTTCAGATAAGATCTGAAAAATTATAGATCAGAAGTTGTGCAGGTTATCACAGGACCAGAACATGCGAGTTAGATTTGCCTTGACTGTATGGCAACGAACACAGTTTTCACTGACTGTAGGGTAAATCCTTGAGAGTCTGGCTCTGCTGTAATGAATCCTGTGGAGGACCTTGAACTGAATTACAGTATTTTCTGGTGTATAGGTCGCATTGCGCGTTAAACAGTCAACACAGGCCACTCGGAGCAGCCATGTTGTCTGTTTGGAAGTTCTACTATTTTAAAATGAGCAAAAGATCGCAATTTGTGTAAAGCTGAAGTAAGTCGTGGTGGAGCCACAACAAAAACCTTTAATACAACAAGCCTTGTTCGCCATAATAAGAAATCGCCACGCAGCCAAGTGTGCAACGTTTGAAGCGAGCAACCAAGCTAAGCTAATGCTAAAGCTAGCGCTATCAAAGAGCCAGTCGGTGTGTCGCTGTTAATTTTTATGAGCACGAAAAGAGTAAAGCTACCACGAGGAAAGTGATGGAGTTCACGGCATTAAACGACCAGCCCTTTTCAATCGTTGAGGACAAAAGTTTTGAAGCACGTGAGCCCACAATGATAATATGCCGAGACGAATATATTTTTCTGATGTTTCATTACCGGAGATCAGCCAAGCTTTGAGAGACACCCGCAGCCTGCTAAAAGCTAATCCAAATACACTCAGCTTTACAACAGACATCTGGACTTCTGATGTAAGTTTAATGTCCATGTTAAGTTTTACTGCACAGTGGATTGACGAACAATTCGAACGTCATCAAGTACTCAAGCACAGACCGTGGTGTGGGTAAAGCCAAAGCTACAATGCTGGAGGCTGTTGTGAGAAGATTCATCAACTTTGAACATGATGAGCCCCTGTACAGCTTGGCCACTATTTTGGATCCAAGGTAAGTAACTGTGAATATTCTATTTTAGTTACAATTACTTTTAGCATACTACATAGAAACATTTAAATTAAATTTAAAATAAACATTTCTTGATTGAAAATTTCAATAATCAAGAAAAGTTTATTTTAAATTTAATTTAAATGTTTTTTTAATTGCATGTAAATAAAGAAATGCATTCATATGCATTTCTTTATTTACATGCAAATAAAAAAACTTTTAATGTATACAAAACACAATGATTGACCCAGGGCTTCCGACTTGGGACCCGAAGGACGCGGGTTCGCGCCCCGGCCACTACACACCTTGGGGTGTCTATGAGTGCACACCTAATTCTCCAGCTCCCCGGGCGCTTTCTATGGCTGCTCATTGCACCACCTGGTGGTGGTTGGGTTAAATGCAGAGACGAATTTCGTCTGTGTATGGGAAACATACACAGATGACAGAAAAGGACATTATTATTATTATTATTATCTTTCTTTGTTTATGCAAAACAAGGTACAAGAATCACTACTTCTCAGCAGAGGGGTGGGGGGGGACCAGATGCACAGCTGCTGCAGGAACATTCTCTGAAGTGGGACCTCCTGAGATGAATCTGCAACAAAAAGGTGTAGTCTACTGTTTGCAGTTCACAACGAAATCTTAAAGGAGAACATTGAAAAGGAGCAACAGCTGGCCAGCCCTTCAGCTATGCAGGTACAGAACTACCTATCGGAGGTTCCTGTCGAAAGGAGCCAGGACCCATTGGTCTACTGGAGGATCAATGAAAATTGTTTCCCTCATCTTGCTCTACTTGCCCGAATCTCTCTGCCCCATGCACAAGCATTGAAAGCGAGCGCCTGTTTAGTTGGCTGGACATGTAGTAGATGAGAAAAGAAGTCGCCTGTCTGGTGACAAAGCAGAAATGCTTTTGTTCATCAAGAAAAACCTGCCACTAATGAAAAAGTGACTGGAATAAGTCTGTGAGGACAAACTTACCTGTGCGAGTGTTGTTTCTTATTACCCACTGACTTGAAAATGTTACACATGCTGCATTATCTTTTTTTGTTTTGTTTTTTAAAATGTAACAAGTGAAAGAGTAAAAAGAACTGATTTTTTTTATGGTTAAACTTCGTTTACAATAAAGTAAGATTGAAAAATTTAAGGTGCATTTTGACCTTTTAACACTTGAAAATCGGTATCGGCCAAAATCGGAATCGGCAGGTCAGACTTTCTAAAATCGGTGATCGGCCAGAAAATTGAAATCGGTGCACCCCTAGAACTTTTCCTTAATAAATGAACGTAATTGTGAAATGAGCTGGATTTAAAAATTTGTTTCACCGAAAGTGATAACAAGCCATATACAGTATAGGTCGCAAGCCTTGAAAAATACCATAAAAAGGTGCGACCTATACACTGAAAAATACGGTAGTCCGAGTCGAGCGCATGATGTTGACCCATTTACTCTACGTAATGCTTGATTCCAGGTCTCATCAGAGATGTGTATACCAAGTTCTTCTGACCATTCTGCTCTAATCTTGTTAAGTTTCACTACTTTGAGTGATGAGATGCTATTATAGATTTTGGAAATGAGGCCTCAACATTGTGTAGGAGTTTGCAAGATGATGTCCATTCCTCTCTTTGGGGGTGAATTGGGAAAGCAAGGGCTGATGTTGCAGACAAAGTCTCTAATCTGGAGATAACGGAATAGGGAGGAACTAGGGGTGTAACTGTACGCTAAAATCACATTTCGGTTCGGTTCAACTACAAGGAGTGCTCGGTTCGGTTTATTTTCGGTTTATTTTCGGTACAAAAAAAAGGACAAAATAAAGACTAACAAAATGTTTATTTTGAAAATATGCCAAAAATACGTTTGTACTGTACAGTATTGTAGTAATAAATAAAAGTGACCCATTTGGATGATATTTTAAATAAACAGCACTCTACAATAAAACTATTTAAACAATACAAGAAAGTTCATTCTCAATAGTCTAGGTATCAAATCCGCTCATTCTCAATCAGTTCATCTTGACAGTTTCTTTTTAGTAGAAACGTTTCACCCTCACTCCAGAGGGCTTCGTCAGTCAGAGTAGTCCCAAGCACACTAAAAATCTTAATAAATACAATAACAGTCAGAACAATAAGCAGCAACAGACTGTTTACAATCTAACTAATCAAGTTTTTGTCCAGTAGCATCAGTGTGGCTGTATTTGTCCTCATTACTGTACTCACAACTTCTTCTTGGTGGGACAGGTGCTGGAAAAGTTCAGAGTTCAGTTCAGTCATCACACACTTCTTAGCTGCAGGTGATCTCTGGTGGATGTCTGTCCCAGACTGGAAATAAAACACAATAAAAAAAAAAGTTAATAAGATTATGATTTTGAATAAAAAAGATTATTTAGATAATTTTGATTTGATTTGATGTTTATTCATTCATTTTAAAAGAACAATACAAAACAGTTTCATCAGATACAAGAATACAAGTAGGATAAAATGAAAGGAGCAGAAAGAAGATGAAATCTTATTATATCTGCCCCTTATTTCACAGTTTGTTCAAACAATGATAACCTTCAAACTACATCACAAAATGAATAACTGTACTTAATTTTTCAACTGTAATACACAAACTACATCACAAAATGAATAACTACTTAATTTTTCTAACTGTAATACACAAACACACTAAGCTACATCATAAGTACAACATAAGTGTAATACACAAACACACTAAGCTACATCATAAGTACAACATAAGTGTAATACACAAACACACTAAGCTACATCATATATAGTTTTTGAGCAAGTCCTTTTTGACCTTTTTCTTAAATGTATACATTGATTTTGCATTTTTAACATCTCCAGAACATTCCACAGATAATAATAAAAGAACAATACCTCTTCTTAATCTTGAAGGGTTGAATCTCTCA
>JBBPBX010008300.1:18169-32629 GCA_038048925.1 Garcialebias charrua | reverse complement strand
TAGCCTTGAGTTACAATTAGCTTTTAGCTAGTTTTTAACTACTGTTAGCCATCATTCTGCTACGTCTAGCTTTTTACTACATTTTGCTATTTTTGTACTTTTAGTTGGCAATTTATTAAGAAGTTTGGTCCTTTTAGTTTTTAATCTAGTGTTCTGCTTTTCTTTTCTTTTTTGCCTTTTTTTTTGCTTTAACAACCCCGTAAATTTCACCAAAGTCATCCAGCACTCAGCATCACAATGGTTTCTACCAGTAAATGGAATTTCTCCAGTTAAATATGAGATTCGGTTTAGAAAGATTGTTTTTAAGATTTTAATTAAGCTTGTGGCAAAAACACTTGATTTAAAAAATATTTAAGCAAATTACATCATAGATTACAGTAGAGTTTTTATTTTATTTTAATATCATCAAAATATTTGTTTTGATGTTTACTGTATAAATTGCAAATCACTGCTCCACGTGATTGGCCATAAACAACAAGGTAAGATTAGCTAATCTCTTTTTTTTTTCAGCTTATGGCAAAAATAAGACAGCTTATCATTAGAGGAATAGTGGTCTAATAAGTATTTCTTCTTTCTTTCATCTTTTTTCTTTTAGTACCCCATTTTCCTCCTGTCAGTTTCTTGGCTACAACCCTACTACTCCCATGTTTTAGTTTCCTCCTCCATGCTCTCCTTCTCAGTGTATGTCCTCTTATCCCAGCAGGAAAAAATAAACTAAACTCTCCTCTTTTCTTGTCAGAGCTCATTAAGCTGCAGAACGGATGATTCAGGGTTTGTTTTCTTTATTGATCTCTAACGATCCCATTAAACGGTTCGGAGGGCTGAGGGAACCTGAGCGGCTGCAGATCATTGAGACGGTCTCTGGAAAGCTGCAGCTGGGCAAAGATATTCCTCGGGCATCTGGGAACTCTGGGCTTTTCGAAAGAAGCATCATTACTAGACTTTCATCCATTACTCATTCTAATTGTGCCAGCCCAGCCTTTCCTTGTTACTTGGTTGTGCATTCCATTTTTTTAACCTTATGCTGAACACTTAAGCCAAGTGAGTCAATATAGCTAAGCTGCAGGCATTACTTCTCTTGATATACTGTATAGCCTTAATGTATCTACTGTAAGTCGTGCTCTAAATAGACGCGTAGCCATACAAACCAACAGAAACTGCTCTTCTCTGGAAAGGGATATAATTTAAACAATGATTTGAAAACATTAACGATCATAGTTTTTAAGTCCAAGAGCTTCAAAATAGTTGCGTCTTCATCTGCATCCTTACCAAAGGTAGGTTAGCACAGCTGGACTTGACCTCGTACTCTATGTAAGCCACCTCCCCTCTGCCCTCCACCAACCCATCTTTGGTGTAGCAGAGGTCACGGGTGGAGTCGATGTGCCTGTCGAGCTCGTCCAGGGAGAAGACGCACAGAGCTGAGTCCACGGGGCTGTTGTTTGTTGAGCTGATGCTGGTGGAGAAGACTCCCAGCAGGTCTTCGCCTTGCAGGCCTGCACCTTGTCCCACCTGTGGCAACAAAGGCGTGAGAAAAATACAAGGCAGGAAAACATCAGTGTTGTCTTGATAAAAATCAACATGCAGTACTGTACAGTGTTTGGAAGAAAAGTTAGATGGAGATTTGTGCACAGTAATAAAACTGTGGGCATCAAGACCTTGAATGGTATTTTGAAGAGCTACTCCCTTCAAGTTAACTACCGGCAAGCCTTCGTTAAATTATTTGGAGTAAAGGAAAAACACATCATATTAATTTACTGTAAAAGATTGAGTCACTAACAGTAGATGACATAGTATATGTTTTGATGGCCAGAAAAGAATGGTAAATGGTAAACGGACTGTACTTATACCGAACCTTTCTATCTTATCAAGACACTCAAAGCACTTTACAACACAATCTATGCTCTCAGTTACCATTCATACAGCACTCTACTAGATCTCTACAAAGCTAATTGAACAAATCATCCTAAAGAGACTAATCAGTGCTTTATCACATTCATACACTGATGGGACACACATCAAAGGCAATGAGGGGTTCAGTGTCTTGCCCAGGGACACTTTGGCATGTGACTGCTCATGGATTCGAACCCCCCAACTCTCCCATTGGAGGACGACTGCTCTAACCACTCAGCCGCCTCAAGGAACTAAATTAAAGTTAGACAATGGTGGCCATAATGCTTTGACACAACCCATAAACGTACCTGAGCAGCCTGAAGCAGGTTATAATTCCTGGAAGGAGAAGATGATGATCTGCACATGAGGGGGATTTCCACATACGAGTAGTAGGAAGTGTCCTCCAGGCAAACCCTGGCTGCATAACTCCGGTACTCCCTCGACACCGATTTGATGTCACGGCGGTAAAACAAGAAGTAGACATGCGAGCGCCGTGTGAACGTCGCTACAAAGTGATGGTCGTATTCTGACAGACGTCCAGCCACAGCCAGCTTAGCCGTCTCCTCACAAGAAAAGAAAGGCTCTGATGAAAGGTGGCGGGTAGAAATGGGTGGGTGGCTGGCGGTGTATCCTCGACCAACGTACATAACTGTCTTTACACCGCCCGGAAGCTCCACTACCAACCCCACAGTGGACACTGAAGGATCATTGGCTGCAACATACTGCGTATCTACAGGCCGTTCAGTGGAAAAGAGAACCTTCTTGATGGATTTCAGGCTACGTTTCTGACAGGTGCCCTGATGGACGCTGCCGCAGGTGATCAACTCGGATGCTTTTGGGTTCACCAGAAGAAGTTTGTTGTGGTTGCTTGTTCTTCTGGCTGCAGGGCAATTGCTTTCTGTGACAGGGGGAAGGCAGTTTTTGTGGTCGCTCACAGGACCGGTGGTCTCCTCCTGCTCCAGCCGGAGTCCATCTAATCCATCCAACTGGAAAAGGTGGTCCCTGGCTCCCACATACACCGTGCCCACAGTAGGGTCTGGGTGGAGCACCAGGTGCTGGAATTCAGTGTCATTGCGTGAAAACTGGGGATACGAGTGACCACGAACAGCAGCTACGATGATGACAATGAGGAGGAAGACCAGGGAGGAGTTCAGAGCCTTCCCATGTAGCATGGCAAACATTCTGTTGGGGAACAGAAACCAGATTTTGGTCAACCAGAACATGGTAAATCTGAAAAAGTTTAAAATCTAAGGAAACAATTTAATCTCTAAAGGCATTTTACTTCCCAACTGGTGAGCATTTTCAGTTCAAACATGAAGAGTGTGACACTCAAAGCTTTAAATGTGTGACCCTAACAACCCTCATGAGGGAGGGGAGTGAGATTCATCTGCATGTAAATTTAGCTCACATAACAGAAAACCTTGTCCCGTTTAAAGCTTGGAAACTGACCTCTCCAACAGTGAACTGATCAAAGCTCCCCCGACAGAAAACAGATTGTATTTAACTACATAACAGAAATCCAGTTCCTTTGGGTTTAAACCTTGTGGATTAGGACAGATGTTTAACATGAAATCTCTTGACAAGTGGTAAGCTGAAGTCCCCCAAATGTTTGAATAGTGCCCCTGCCCAGACTTCAGTAGTGAATGTTTGTAGTTTTTTTTTTTTTTTTAGATGTTTTTCTGGACTGGAATTAAAATAACCAAAGTTGCCGACTTTTGATTTAATTTTTGTGTGAATGTTTATGAAGCATTCTCCATTTTTCTTCCACACGTTTTTGGTGCTATTGTTGTCCTGCAGTTTTCAAGCTATTTCAACAAATCATGAATCAAAACGTTCATCTCTTTCAGGACAATCCTGCTGTGACTTTTTGTATCGGTGCAACTTTAGCTTTTTGAAATATTTTGTCTTTTCTGTCACTTTTTCTTTTCCTAGAAAATTAATTGAGCTCATTTTACATCCTTCAGATCTTTGGATTTATGTACAACCTTTTAATACTGCTCCTTTCACATTTTGTTCAGTTTCAGCTTCTTTCAGCTTCCTTCTGCAAACTGAAACTTTGTTTAGCTACTTCCAGCTGTTTTGTGACCCTTTTAGATTATTTCTGCTAACTACAACATTTTGTGTATCTTCTAACTTATGTCTGCTAATTTCAGATTGTTATGATCCTTTCAGATTATTTATGCGTTTCAGCTTTTTCTGCTATTTCATCTACTATTTAGCAGTTTTATTCAAATTTTAGCTTTTTCAACTAATTCCACATTTTTTGCACCTATTTTTACTTATTTTCAGCACAATTCAGCACAAATGTGCTCTCTCATCATTCTGGTATTTTAAGTTTCTTTCTGCTTTTTTAGCTTCTTGTTGGCTGTTTTGTGCTCATTTCTGCCTTTTTCCAGCCTAACAGGCCAAACGTGTTCTTTCTGCTAATTTAAGCTTGTTCCACCTTTGCAACTACATTTTTTGTTAGCATTTTTAGCTAATTTCAGCTGTTTCAAATAAATTCTAGTTTTTCATTTTAATTTCTGCTACTTTCAGCCTTCTTTATGCTAATTTCAGTTTGTTATGCTCCTTTCAGCTTTTTTCTGCTAGTTTCAGTTTTTTCTGCTCTTTCAGATACTTTTTAGCTGTTTTGTGCCAAACTATGCTTTTTTGGCTAATTCCACCTTTTTATAGCTCATTTCAGCTCCTTCTAATTCCTTTTTGTAGTTTAAGCTTCTTTCTGCCTTTTCAGCTTTGTTCCCCTAATTTCAGCCTTTTTAGCTAATTTACTATTTTTTTCTCATTTCTGCTTATTTAAACCAAATTCAGCAAATATGTGCTATTTCTGCTTTCTTCTGCTAACTTAGGCTTGTTCTTCCATTTCTTCTAGATTTCAGCATGTTTTTAGCTTATTTCAGCTGTTTTCCTTCAGCAATAAGCAGTTACACTGCATTTTCACTGGAAATGCAATTTCTCTAGTTAAAGCTGCAGTATGTAGCTTTTTTTATGAACATATTTCTTCACTCTGTCACTACCTCCTGACAGACTGATGTTAGCCAGGTAATCTCTGAAAAAAAATAAAAAAAAATATTGTCCCCTTGCTTCTCCAGGTGGTAAATAAGCATTTCTAAAAAGAAAAGGTGACCCGCCATTTTCCAGCCAATAAAAACAGAGTTTGTAACCAGCCAATAAAAACAGAGCTTGAATTTGAATCAGCCAATAAAAACAGAGCTTGAATTTGAAATTCAACAGACCACAAGGGGGCAGAGCCACATATGGCTCTGAGGGGGAGGGATCAGAATGCTTTGCCTGTTGAAAATATTTCTAACTGCTGCAGTTCTACAGAAACTGCATACTGAACCTTTAAGAATGTCATCTCACCATTTATGTTCTCTTTTAAACTGAAGAGGTCCTTTGCTGGATCACCTGGAATCATATCCCAGTATTTCCCTCTCCATCTGTGAAAGCAAGCAACACAGATCATCATTTTCTGCACAAAGCGGTGAAAACATGACAAACACAAAGAAGATAACTTGTTTTTCAAACTGCAACAAGCCTTTCTGTTTAATATCTTGTAGTGTTTCGAACGTAACCATCGTGTGGAGTGTTTTCAAACACAATCAGACACAGCATCACACACATTTGGCAGCTTTTATTTCCCGTTTCCACAGCCATCGCTCAACACGTCAGAGGAAAGTGGTTTGTAGACACTAAGAGTCATCACGTTACAGAAAACGTCTTTAATTATTAAGCAGATTTGTCAGACCTTTCCCTGACCCCAGTGAGGAAAAGTCAGAAATAAATAACTAATGTGCACCATTGTGAGTAGAGCATGTCTAAAATCAGGCATCTGAATGACACTTTAATAAGCGCTGAAATATTATTTACACCCCAACACTCTGCAAAATAACAGTGAAGAGAAAAGCTGTCTCTAAAATAGTGCGATATTATGAAAATGTTACATTTCGCAACATTAACTCAGAGTGCAAACAGATTGCTGGGACATTAGAGATGCAACCCCAGCTCACCTAACTGTCTACCCCCTGCGGCTGTAATCAGGGAAAATACAAGGGTGGGGGGATAAAAGGGAGCAGACAGGGAATCCCTGCAAGCTTCTGTGGGTTTATGTGTTTGTACGAAAGCAGAGACCATACAGGAGCAGGTGCATGTGTCTTCTGTGTCTCAAGCCTCCTCGTTACTTATTCATGAGCAGAATTAGAATTGTTTTAAAGGGGACCACACATGCAAAATTCACTTTTTAATGTTTTTTTACTAAACTTTGGGTATTTACTTCATAAAAAAACAGTCCTTGTGCCAAAAAAATGCACCCAGTGGTTTATTTACTCTAAGTAGATTTATTTATTTTTGATAAATACACCAGGATTCACACTTCCTGCATTTATTGACGTCACAAGCCGCCAGCCAATCAGATCAAACCTGAGTCCAGCCCCTCACCTAGCAACCCCTGGTTAGGCTCAACCCACTTCTGTATTAAACACATGACTGTTGTTTTTCATGATTTCATCTCATCTTTTGTTTATATGTTCTTAATTTCATGTGTACAGCACTTTGTTGCAGCTGTGTTTTTTTAAATGGCTTTATAAATAAAGTATAATTGTTATTTTTATGTTTTAGTTCAATTTTTAGTGTATTTGCGATCGCTGCCAACGCGCAGCCGGCAAAAATTAAACGAGCGGACCACAGGCGGAAGGACCGGGTTCGACGGGACCCTCTTCCGGCGCGATGGAGCGGAGCTTCAACTGTACAGCCTTGCAGCAGCCTCGCAGCAGGCTCGCAGCAAGAGGACCTTCTCCTTACAGATTAATTTACGGGAGACACTTGGTGAACTTTGTGTTGTCTTCACTGGAACAGCGATAACTCCCAAAATCTCATCGCGTGCAACGAGCGGAGCTGGCGAAAACCGGAAGAGGAACAAGCTAACATTAGCTTCGGATTCGGGTGGTCTAATGCTAAAAGGAGCAGCAAACTGCGGCGCGCTCAGACGGGTTTCGGTAAGTTATCTTAAGCTAACACTAACAGTAAGTCAAATGAGTAATAAAAAAAGAGCTAATTTTAAAACAACAACACATTACAGATACTGGCTGTTACAGAGGGCGTGAACAGATCGTTGAAGGGCGTGGACTTCAAGAAACCGGTCGTTCAAAACGAAAGTTAAAAATGGCAGAATTAAAAAGGGTATAATTGATTATCTAATAATTATTTTGTGCATTAAATTGAAGGAATAGGGTCTGGATATCCCACAGAAATACCATAAAAATTTAAAAAATACATCTGAGGTCCCCTTTAAGAAAAAAGTCTTCTCTGTCAAACAACTGGAGGATCTGAGCTCTGCATTTGTTATATGACTGGGTGAATGAGTTTGGTAGAAAGGCCTGAGTATTCACATAGTCCTCTGAGACAGTAGTGTTCTCTACAAAAATATATAAAACAAACAATTTTACGTGCCTCGTGTTTTATTGCTCAAGCCAGCTAGAGCCCTTAAGGTTATTTTAAACATAATATCTGGGAGCTAAGTTCTACTAACAAGTGGGCATTTTATAAATTAAATGTTTTAACATCTGGATTGACTAAAACAAGACTGAATGAAACATTTATAATGTCCTCATCATAAATGTGAAATACTGTGTGCTATATAACGTATTAAGCTAGTGTAAACCCATACATTTATTATATGCTATATGGTAAAACACAAAAATGGTTCAAGATTTAAATGCACTTGAATTTGAAGTACAAAATACAGCGTGCATTTTAGATGACAACTGAATTGTTATTATAAAAAAAACATTTTCGTGAAAATAAATCAATCGGTACATGATTTAAAGAGATTTTTCAATGACAGTTAAACTGATTCTGTATCGGTTTTAACAGCAAAAACAATGTTTTATTGTTATTGAATACGAGGGCTTTCAATTCAGTTTGAATGTTTGGAATTGACCAACATAATTATGCTTGATGAGGTGTAATTGTTGAGTCACCTGGATTTGACTATGTGATCACTTTTGTATGTATGTATGTATGTAAGTCACCAGTAACATTTACAAGTTAATACTAACATGAGCAAAAATATACTGTAGAAACAACTTGAAGTCAGACAACTAAAGCAAAGAACTACTTTTCTTATTATTATATTCTTTCAGCTTCTCCCTTCTTAGGGGTTCACCACAGCAAAGTAACTCACACAAAGACTTGGCAATTGTTTTTTCTAATGCTGGATGCCCCTCCTGACTCAACCACAGACCACCGAGCTACCATAGCACAGGAGTGGAGCACAGCGCTGCCATCTAGGATGCCCAGGGGAGCAGATGGTGGGGGTTAAGGATGTTGCTCAAGGGCCCAGAATGGGACAAATGAGGAGCAGTGTTTCCTCTAGTTTACTCGTCTTGGCAGGGCGCTCATATCTTGTGAGATTTTTGTTGACTGGTGGTGGGGTGGGGATGAAGACATGTATGTGATGAAGACACGTGTGTGTTGCACGCACTGTTTGTACCTACAGTTTTCGAGCGGCGGGTTGACGGCTCAGTGTGAATGAAACTAGCATTATTTTATTTAGCTATCGTGTCATTATTGTGCATCCCTAGCTTAGTGCTACGTTAGAGCCGATAGTTGTCAACGGGGACGGGGGGTGGAGGGATTCGGTAGGCAGGGCACTTGGTTCTGTTGACAGGGCAGGGTGCCATGCTTGTATAATAGTAGGATAAACACTAAGGGGGGAGGCAGGTGTGGGTGCTTCACCTTTCCCACCCACATTTTGATAGTTAGTCCTGGGAGTCGAATCGGCAACCTTCTGATTACAGGTTCACCTTCTCTAGAGTCTGGGCCACTACTCCCCCACCAAAGCAAAGAGCTACATAATGTGTGCAAAAGTTATAGCTTTAGATTTAATAACTTCAAGAAAACAACAAAGTTCATGCTCAATCATCCAGGTACCAAATCCAATAATTCTCATTCGGATCACATGGATAGTTTTTTTTTAAAATAGAAACGTTTCGCACTCTATCTGGAGGGCTTCAAGAAAGTACAGTATACCTATCGGTTGTTGGATTTATGTTTGCGCAAACCTCTTGAAAGTTTTCCAAAGAATACTTTGTACATTGCAAATACGGTATATGGTTTGGTTGTGCCATTTTTTCCCTCCATAAATCTCTCCTTACCTTCATAATACCATAAGTAGATGTAGGTCTTAAATGTATTCAGATATAAGGCAAGTGAGATAGTTTAAAATCTTCAGGCCTTCTTTAGTTCAATATGTTTAATTTAGCCAAACTGAAACTGGGGCTAATAACTTTCTTAGCTGGATATTTTCATCTTCAGCCTTTGCCTACAGAGAGCATGGGAACAATTCAAGATAAATTCTCACTGCTGCTGCAGGCGTCTTTAACTGCTCTGTGACCGGTCAACATATTTATAGCCCACAGCGACCCATCGCCATGGGAACTTCCTCTTACCAACAGCAGACAGCAATGGTGGTTTGCAACAAGCTACCCTGAGACCAGACTGGTTGACTGTGGAGCGGAACAAAGTGGAGATGGATGAGGAAGAACAGAGCCATACTGCTGGATGGTTAAAAAGACTAAATAAATCCAGTCTGGGACATTATTTTCGACGTTTAATACCTTGTACCCACTTTCTCCACCCATCAAATAAAAAAAAATATCCAATATATTTTGCTTTTTTGTAAATATTTATATAATTGTATGAGTCTATTTGGAAGACAGTTCGGATGAGTTAAAAGTACCGTATATCTGGTGAGGTTCCTAAAACTACTCTAGATGGGATTACTGTGGGAGGATTATATTATAACCAGCATCGCCCTCTGGAGAAGCAGAGTTTTGTTTCTCACATGCTGTTCATCAACAATCTCCATAGTTTATCAGTTGTGCCTGACAGGCAGCATACTAGGCAATGATGTACAGTCCAACAAACTAAAAATAACTTCTGGTGGGGAAGAGAAAACAGCTAAATATAAACTCTAATATGCACAAGTAATAAGTAACATGTGTGATGTCCTTTTTCTAAAAAAAAAAAAAACTGAAATACTTTATCTGAAATTCAGAATCAGTTCATCCAACAGGAAAAATTTTGATATATTTAATTTTTATATGTGCTAACAAGTACTGTATATTTACAAGCCTCTATAAAAATATAGAACAACTCTTATCTAAGAGCCTCTGCTTGAGTCTACTCCCTTTCTCTTTCTATGTTTATTAATCACTGAGAGAGTCCGCTGTGCAAGTTCATTCCTAAAGCATTTAATGAGCCGTGACAGCCCACTAAGCACCAAAGACCTCATAAAATATGTGAGGTCAACAATCCAGTGACAGTGGGGTACATTGGGCTTGAAGCTACAGAGTACTGCTTTGAATTGTTATGCTGTGTTGGCTTGAGCGGCGCCTCGCCCCAGGCTCTGCAGTAGTTGCATCTGTGGATCCCATCCAAAAAGAACGAATAGGGAACGAGCGAAGGACGAGATCAAAACAAGGTCAGTAGCAACAAGCAGCAGGACAGAACAGGCACTTGCATTTGCCAGTAAATACTTGGATTTTATTTAAATATCAATTGGAAAGTGGAGTCAGGACGTGGGTGAGTTTCTGCCTCAAGTGGAGGAGTTCAAGTATCTTTGGATTTTGTTCATGAGTGAGGGAAGAATGGAGCGTGAGATTGACGGACTGGTGCAGCGTCTGCTGTATTGTGGACTCTGTGCCGGTCCGTTGTGATGAAGAGGGAGTTTAACTGTAAGGCAAAGCTCTCTGTTTACCGGTCAGTCTACGTTCCTACCATCACCTATGGTCATGAACACTGGGTAGTGACTGAAAGAATGACATTAATAATACAGGCAGTCGAAATGAGATTCCTCTGCAGGGTACCTGGACTTTCCCTCAGCGATAGAGAAGTTCAGTTATCTGGGAGAGACTTTGAGTAGAGCCGCTGTTCCGCCACACTGAGAGGAGCCAGTTGAGGTGGTTCGAGCATCTGGTAAGGATGCTTCCTGGTTGAAATCTTTGAGATTTTCATTAATGAAAAGTGCGTTATAAATTAAATTCATTATTATTATTATTGCCTCCCTAGGGAGGTGCTTTGGACATGTCCAACTGGGAGGAAACCCCAGGGAAGACCCAGGACAAGCTGGAGAGACTACGTCTCTCAGTTGGCCTGGGAACACCTTGCGGTCCTCCCAGAAGAGCTGGAAGAGGTGGATGTGGAAAGAGTTGTATGGGCCTCCTTGTTCTAGCTGCTGCCCCGTGACCCGACTGTAGAACAAGCAGAAGATAACGGATGGGTGTTTTAATCATCCAATATTATGTTTTTGGATCGTTAAAAGCAGTTAACCTGAGAAGCTAAGCCACAAGCTAAGCCACAAGCAGGCTCGACTACTGCAACTCCCTGTTTATTGGAATCCCTGGAAAAAACCTTCAGAAGCTTCAATATATTCAAAACAGTGCAGCTAGGATTTTATTGAGTGCTCGTAGATTTGAACATATTACACACATTCTCCATAACCTCCATTGGCTTCCTGTCGCCTACAGAATTCAGTACAAAACTGCTCTCATTACACACCAATGCTTACACGGAACTTCACCAGATTATCTAAAGGACATTCTTGCACCATATTCATCCACCCGGTCTCTACGATCACAGAACAGTAATCTCCTTCACCTTCCACGAACCAAATTAAGGACCATGGGAGACCGGGCATTCTGTGTGGCTGCCCCCCGCTCATGACTACCTGAGAGCTCCACAGTCACTGGTTGACTTTAAACAAGGCTTAAAGACCTTTCTTTTTAAGCGAGCCTACTCTGCATCCACATGATTTTATCTTTGATCTTAGTTGTTATCATTGTTTTTAATTGATTTTATTATTGATTTTTGTTGTTTTATCATTGATTTTACTTGATTTTATCACTTGTTTTATTTGATCATTGATTTTAGTTGCACTTTGTAGCACTTTGAGATTTTTGTTAATGAAAAGTGTGTTATAAATTAAATTCATTATTATTATTATTACAAGCTAAGCTAACAGGCCGACCACAGGAAGAAACCTCTGTCTTGTCGAAGCTCCAAAATTCACGGTTGAAACCTGTGCCTTCATGTAAAAAGTTGTTTTTCTCTGCAAAAAGAAGCTGAAAACTTGTTTACTGATTTTTTTATTAAAAGCTTTGTGTGAAAAATGCTATGCTAAAGAGCTCAAATTACCGAGCCTCCACCATGTCACCATGTCACGTCAAGGGGCCTCCCTCCCATTTTTCTTAAAGAGGCACACTGCTCAACTATCCATCCTTTGGTTCAAACCGTCTTATACTGCCATCAGGAGGTCAAAGAAGGTACTGCACGCCTAACAAATCAACATTTCTTCTAAAATTTGACAATTAATTATTGTTGAATTTCAAACAATATTATCGTTTATCGCAATAACTTCTGAGACAATTAATTGCCCAGAAAAATGTGTTATTGTGACAGGCCTACTAGCATGTGTGTTTGAGTGACAGCCATGACCCAGTCACTGAAAAGCTAGAGTTGCAGAGTTAGCCAGTCCTCTTACGAGTGTTTACTCCTGGACAATCCTGTTTCCTGAATGAACAAAATTAAGTTGATGAAAAGTGGAAAAAAATGCAGCCGTTTTCTGTTATTCATAACTATCAACACAATTAATACTCTGTTACACATGTAAACATAAAGGCAAAAACTGACATGAATGCATGTATAGGCATCATTTCCAGCAAAAGTTTATTCTTAGATAATATAAACAAAATAGATGGAAACTGATAAATTTTGATTCAAATAGTTTTAACAAAGCACAGCAGGTGACAAAGAGGAATGGATGAAATTAGTTTTAAACAAAAGAAGTGAAAACTTTTAAACAAAGGAATTTAAAATGGACATAAATAACGATAAAAACTCCACCAAAAGATAAAAAAGGCTCAAATGAAAGCTCAACTAGATCGTTAGGTGTGATTTTGAAAAGTCAAAGTTTAATCGAAATTAACAAATTAAAAAAAAATGTGCCAATGGTTGTGTTTGTTTGTTTGTTTGTTTGTTTGTTTTTTAAACACCAGCACCTGGTAATGACATATGGAGCTGTTTCCTAATGGTGCTTTTCCAGTTGGTGTATATTTTATGACAGAACACCCTTAGCCCAGCCCACCCTCCTGAAAGAAAAAAAAAAGCAGAGAAACAATTTGGAGAATCTCAGCCTCTTTAGTTTATTTTGAAAGGGTTGTAAAATGGGAACTATGGTGGTAGGTGAGCTCAGCTTTGAAGAAAAATAGAAAATCTGTGCAACAAAGTCAGTGAGTGTTTTTGCAGGTGGCAGGCTTTGAAAGAAATGTTGAAATTAGTTCTTGTTTTACTAAACTTGCTCAATCCTGTACAGGGTTGCAGGGAGCCGGTGTCCTTCTCCTGTAGTCATTGAGTTGAGAGTTACAGTCCACCCTGTACAGGTTGCCAGTTCATCACATACTGTATACGTCAGCCACACCTGCTCACACCCAAGACCAATTTAAAGTTGACATGCACCCTTGGGAGTCAAACTTAAGATGTCCTTAAAGCTGGGGTATGTAAGATTGTAATGTAGTCTGTAACTTTTCAAACAATATATTTTTAACATATTTCTTCACTCTGTCACTATCTACTGACAAACTGATGTTAGACAAAGTAATCTCTGAAAAAAACTATAGTCCCCTTGCTTCTCTATCAGCATTTATAAAAACACTAAAAACACAGAGTGACCAGGACAATGACAGCCAATAAAAACAGAGTTTGTAACCAGCCAATTAAAAACAGAGCTTGAATTTGAACTTCAGCAGAGCCTCCCCCTCAGAGCCATATATGGCTCTGAGGGGGAGGGATCAGAATGCTTTGCCTGTTGAAAATATTTCTTTCTGTGCTCTACAGAAAGTTACATAGTGCAACTTTAATGCACGAAAACAGGGCTAATAACCAAATGTCCCGCCATTTAGCCCACAGAAATTCAGGCAACATATCATACTTACAAACGTAAACTAGATGTGAAAATGCAGTGTGAATGGTTATGGCAGAAGAACTAGCTGAAAAACAGCTGAAATTAGCTTAAAAAAATGATGAAATGTAGCTGAAAGGAAAAAAAACAAGCCTAAATTGGCAGAAGAAAGCAGAAAGAACACACATTTTCTGAATTAGATTTAAATAAGCAGAAATGAGAAGACAAATGAGGAAATTGTCTAAAAAAAAAAAAGGCTGACTTTAGCACACACACAAAAAAAGCTGAAAAGGCACAAGAAGCTAAAACTACCAGAAGGAAGTGGGAAAAATGGAATGAACTCAAAAAATTTGCAATTAGCTGAAAAAATGCTGGTGTAGATTCTCAGTTGTCCAGGACATGATAAAATCAAAAAAGGCGTTCAATACAGAACAACTGGACTTTATTTGTAACAAACAAGACGTTTCGCTCATCATCCGATAAGCTTTCTCAATTGGAGACAGTAGCCGTGTTTCCATCAAGGTTTCTAGGTGCGCATTTTGAAGTATCGCAGCAGAAAAGCTTAATGGAAACGGCAAAATGCGCAGTTACTTCCTGAAATTCGCCAAAAAGTATAT
>JBBPBX010008300.1:0-13187 GCA_038048925.1 Garcialebias charrua | reverse complement strand
TTTTAAACACTTCCCACACTCTTGCAATTTCCAAGCAATGTTTCTAAACTCTAAATGCTCCAAAAGAGCACAAAATGTCATAATTTCAGATTCTTGCCTCCACTGCACATTACCACCTGCAAGCGCCCTTGACCACGTGAACAGCTGATCAGCTGTCAGTCAGGAAGTTGATCCTGCAGTATGGGCTGCACAAAGGGGCAACAGGTGCTAAATAATTTTAAATAATTTATTTTAAAAAAAAGTCATGCTGATCGTGTGGCTCCTCTACCAAACTATCAGTTAAGTGTCATGTCCAATCTTACTTTGAAAAACCACGATGGAGTTAGTTTGCGATAAACGAACCGCAAAGTAGCGAGGGACTACTGTATTTTACAGTACATATATGTATTGTTAAAATTACATAGGTTTAAGAGTTTATAACATTGTTAAGAGCATTGCAAGAGTGTGGGAAGGGTTTATAAAGCCTCAAAATATATATAAATACTAAAATAAATATAGCGTTCCTACTTTGCAGTTTTTCATAAGTCGTGGTGGTGTCTGGAACATAAAACCAAGCAATAATCGAGGGACCACTGTATTGAGAAGACACTTTGTTTATCTTTAAAATTAATTGGGGGGGAAATGAAACAAACTCAAACCTAGCTGGCTTTAATGACTCATTAATAATGAGTCTATTACAATTTGCTCAGGTCTGCAAAATTATTTTTTGCATGTATTAGAACTGGCCAAACAGGCATACACATTACTAATACTGTACTACAAATCCCAGAATGCAATGGAACAGCTTTCACTCTGGCATGTCAATGAAGCCTTGCAAGTGTATGGGATAAGTTTATCTCACAGTGAAATTTGTCATGTGGTTAACCTATTGTAAGCATACATTTTTCTAAACATACTATAAAATTGATAAAAGTTTTAACATGCAAATCGAACATTTAAGACCCCCCTGGCAGTCCCAGAGGACAGAAAATAGATTTACTGTATATTGCAAAGAGTTGTGGGATTTTCTTTGATTATTTGAAAACAAATCCTTTAGTACCCAGACCCAGACGAGGTGAGGTGAAGGCCAGTGCTGTCATGCAAATATGACTGACTGGAACTGATGGTGCGCTAATTCTTCAGCGCAACATTCAACAAACAGAAGGGTCAAAAGCAGTCATAAGGAAGCAGGGGGTACAGCTACTTAAAGAAACAGAGAGCGAGTGACTGACAGGAGCAGCTGAGGGTTGATTTAACGTTTTAACCACAGATAGAACAATGACTGTAGGATCCAAGTTGAAGTGAAATATGGGCATTTGATAAATGCGCATACGGTATATAAATACATGCTCCATGGAGCCCTGCCAACATCAGCTGATACACAAGGCTCCGATACAGAAACAAAGCCACATACCGTAGTTAAAATAAGATAGTAATAGTGGGATGTGTGTTTACTATTGTGAGCAGCTGTAGTTTTTGTGCTTTCTTTTACTTGTGTTAGAAGGGCGGCGGTCAGATCTTTGGAAAAAAGTTTGACAGGGTTGGACGGCAACAATGCAAGCAGCTGCCAACAAACTGTACCACAATTACAGACCTCAGGTCAGACCTCTCATAGGAGCGACAGTCTCAAAGAGGACGACAAGCCAAAAATGCAGGATTGAGTGATAAAGCACGAATGGAACTGAAGTCACTGAAACTTCTTGTATTTCAACCATCTATCTGACAGCAGAGTGGTTTATGTTTGTTTAAATACAATCTCAAACTAAGGGTTATCATTCTATGCCAAGTTTTGTTGTTTGTAATGATAAATACCATAAATACTATGAACACGCGTGTGCTTCAACGGTGGGCAATATTATTGTAAAACTCCGAAATGAACCAATATGTTTGGTTAAAGACTGTATCTTATGCAAAAGTGTTTCACATTTATGAAAATGTTGATTATTTCACTATTTAATTATTAAACATTTTGTATCTAACCCCCTCATACCAATAGATGATTATCATAAGCATTTAGTCACTAGCTTGCTTATTTAATTATGTGAAAAAGATAGTAAATTTCTTAAATGTTAATTACCGTAATTTCCAGACTATAGAGTGCACCCGAATATAAGCCACACCCAATAAATAAATAAAATTGTGCATTGTGAGGGATTTACCCACTCACTACCAGGAGCTATATGTACTTTCTATGCTCCATGAACTTAATGCATACATTTATTTTTTGTTTGTTTTTGGGAAAAGGCTTAAACCTGGTGATCAAATTATTAATTTAACTTTTAGATTTTGTTGTTCTGATCATTCTCTTTGAGGTCACCAGGTCATGTGTTGCCATGGAAGCGCACCCATGAGCAATGCTGACAAGGAACTCGTTGGGAAAATCCACACTGATTGAAAGGGAGGGGAGATGTTTTGGATTCTGGTTGGGTTTAGGTTGTTGTTTAGCTTTAAATTGTTTAAATTAAATTATTGTTTAAATTATTATTTTAAAAAGTTTGTTTTCTCTTAGAGATTTCATTTAGTAAAGTGTGTTATTTTCATATAGAAAATCTAAATGTTGGCTCCACCCCTCTTAATTAGAAATGGTAGGCTACAGGCTAATGTTTTAAAAGTTGGGTAGTTTAAAAAACTGGTGGGACTCTGTTTCTTGGTGGTGGTTGAGCAAAGTGGTAGCCATGTGTTTCTGCTGTGAAGCTGTAAGAACCATGTTTTTGAAAAAGTATACATGTATATATACAGGTAGTCCTCGACTTACGACGGCCTCGACTTACGACGTTTCGGGGTTACGAACGCCCTCCCATTGAAAAGCATTGTTCGAGTTACGTGGTTTATGCGCCTTTAGACCAGAAAATACGGTACCAAAACGAAACTTGCAAGAGGGAGGGAGGGAGGGGGGAGCTTGACGCGCGCTCAGTGGAAACTTACAGGAGGGAGGAGGAGCTTGACGCACTGAAAACTTACAGCAGACCTCAGAAAGACCGGAGCAGAGGAGGTCAGGAGGGGCTAATATGCTAACTCTGGACCGCTGGACCGCGCGTGGAAATACAGAGACCTTATTTTTTGGATCGGAGGTTTACGAGGCAGAGGCTACAGCTGAGCAACGAGCTAACAGGCATTGCTGTAAACGCTGTGGACCGCGTGAAGCTGCAGGAGCTCGGAGGTGCACGAACTAACATGCTAACAGACGGAGGAAGGATTGACCAGCTCTCAGTAAGAAATTAACTATTTTTTTTCCTTCATTATGGCTCCAAATGTACTGTATGTGTTTTTACACATAACATAAAACATACACATACACATTGGTAAACATACACAAATACATACAATATTTTTTTTTCCTTCTTTTGAACAGTACATGTAACACAGCTGGTTAAACAAATAAATACAGTAACCTACCAGGAAAAGTCATTGAGCGCTATCTTCATTCCTCCTGTGCACTAAAACCACTAAAATTGTCTTGTTTTCATTTAACCTTTATTTAGGCAGGTTAATCTCATTGAGCCTCGAGGACTCATTTACAAGAAAAACCTGGCTACAAACAAAGAATGATGACAACAGCAACAGTAAATTTTCCTTGGACAATCATAAGAGAGGAATACAGATTTTTTTTTAACAAGTTAAAACAAAGATGTCAAAGTAGCAAAAACAAACAGATTATAAGGCAGCTGTAGAAAATCAAAAACAGGAACATGTCTGCATTGGTTTTTGCCAGGATTCCAACTGATTCTTAAAGCCATTTAGAGAAGTCGAGGTCGAGAGCTTCAGATCTTTTTGTAAGATATTTCAGGAAGCAGGAGTGGAGTAGGAGAAGGTCCTTTTGCCAAGGTCAGTCCTCACTGATAGAACACTGTAGGTAATCATGTCCTGAGAGCGCACGCTGTAGCTGCACTCAGGCAGAGACATGTAGGAGGAGATGTATGAAGGCAGCAGACCAAGAAGTGATTTAAAGATGAAAATGTACCAGTGGAAGAGTCTGCGTGGATGTTCACGCAGACTCTTCACGTCTTCTTCAGTGTCAGACTTGAACAGCCTCAGAAAAACTTAATCACACACGTCCTCAGTCTCTCTTTCATTGTTGCTTACAATGCCACTTTCTCCTCGAGGCAAATTTGTGATTTGAATTACAATTTGTACTTATTTCAAGTGACTGCAAACACTTTGTTGTGTACAATGGGGGCGTGGGGGGGGAGAGAATGGGGAGAAGTTTTTCACTTTCCATAGTGACCTGTTCGGTAATTTCATTGGTCCTTTTTTTAACCTTTTATTTATATAGGAAGTCTCATTGAGTCACGAGGACCCAACCCCCAAAAGAGATGTGTATTAGGCGGCTATATGAGCAACCATGCGTGATAAGGCTAAATGTTTTGGTGGCATGAAGCTCGTTAGCCCATCACCAAAAAAATTCCCATAAATTTACCACAGCATTGTATAAAAAAGTAGCAGCTTATAGTCAGGAAATTACGGTAAAAAAAAACCTATAAATATTGCACTTGTCAGGGTAATATTTAAGACAGTTTTCCAGATGTAAAGACACTATTACATACAGAAAATGTATTCCATTAAATTAATTCTTTACTAATCATAACAATGAAAAAAAAAAACCATAAACTCAAGTGACATCTTTGTGCCAGTCAACAGTTGACGTTCAGGCTCACCATATGCTCGTCTAGAACATCACGTCATCGAGCACGCGCTGGCATTGCCATTGTATGACAGAATACTAACAAGGTGGTGGGGTGGGACGAGCATGTGCATTCATGTGTTTGTGCGTGGCCTGCATACATTACCACCTACGGCTCACACAGCCACCTTCTAACTGCACACACACACACACTGCTGCCTCTTCTTTCACTGCGCTCAATAGACTGAGAAAGTCCTTTGTCGTCCTCCGTTGTCGTGACGACATGCCTCAGTCCGGTGAATAGAGAGTCCAGCTCTTCCAGTCTGTGGGCATTTGAATCGGTTTGTCACATTTTGTGGATGCTCGAGCGATTTTCTGCCCTGCAATGTTTCTTGGTAGCTTCTTGTTTTAAACCGGAAAATCTCTTTAGCTTCATTTGTTTGTGATTCAGAGGCCTCTGGGGAACATCCAAATAGATTTTTAGAGAGGATATTGAATAAAAGAGTTAAAACTGAAATAATAATAATAATATTGAGGCAAGAAGACAAGCAATAGTAAACCAGAACAGAGCTGGAACAGTAATATGCTCATAGGAGTCTGCTTCCTGCCCAAACACCAGTTTATTAAGTTTTAGGATTATGAATCATGCAGTGTGTTTTCTCAAAAGGCCCTGAATCAGAAAAAAAAAAATCTTCATCTATTCCCAAAGGAACATGCTGCTGGATATTGAAACAAGGCTGGAAGAATATGATTTGTTTTATGCATGCAACTCTTGACCCGTGGCAAACCTTGACTCATAACATGCTAAGTGGGGTAGGTCCTGTGTCCCCCTCTGTCTCAGCACAACCTCTCCTCGGCTCCCCCTCCCTCTCTGTCCCCCATGCCTGGTATCTAAGCGCCTATCTGGATGCCACGCATTTTCTAAATGTTTAGTCAAGGATTCGCCACTGCTGCTGTCAAACTGCATTTAGATCAATAAACTGCTTCTTTGTTAACCAGAGGCATAAAATGTAGACGTTCAGCTGCAGGTAAACAGAACTCAGTTGTACTTTTTCTATTTGGTTACAAGACATTGTCTTAAAGGTGCTCATTGTGAACTATATAATAAAACATAACATGGGTTTTCCTTGACTGTCTCAAACAAAGCAGTTTGAAAGTCTGATGCATGCTCAGTTTGAAAGTGTTTATGTCAGTCATGTTCTAGATACTGTATATTGATATGCAATTCTGAAACATAGGTTCACAATTACTGTAAACAAAACACTCTGATGAATCAGTGAAATCGTTGTGGAAGCTTGAGTCGCATGACTGACCTACAGTGGTGAAATTTGAATTGGAATTTGCATGTTCTCTCTGTGCATGCGTGGGTTTTCTCAAAGTCAAAGTCAACTTTATTGTCAAAACTGCAATACGTATGTACAGGACATACACAGGATTGAAATTGCATTTCTCTCAGTCCCTCGGTGCAACAGTAACCATTTAAACACTAAAACATTTAATAAACATAAGCATAAAATGAAATAATAAAAGTACTCCAGTTTCCTCTCACAGACCAAAAACATGCATGTTAGGCTGATTGGTAACTTTAGATTGTCCTTAGGTGTGAGTGAGTGTGTGAATGGTTGTTTGTCTAATTTGTCTCTACATGTATTTGTCCCTGTGATGGACTGAAGACCTGTCAAGGGTATGCCCTGCCTCTCGCACAGTGACTGTTGGACATGGGCACCAGTGATCCCCCGTGACCCGAAAAGGAATAAGCGGGTAAAAGATAATAGACGGATGGAGTGGTGGCGCAGAGGTTAAGAAGGTGAGTTTGTGATCGGAAGATCACCGGTTCAAGCCCCGGTACCGACAACATCAAAAATGTGGGTAGGATAAGTGAAGCAGTCACACCTGTCTCCACCCTCATCTGCCCCACTCTGGGTCCTTGAGCAAGGCCCTTAACCCACACCATCTGCTCCCCCGGGAACTTTAGATAGCAGCTCTCTGCTCCACAAAGAGGGCTGTGGTAGCTCGGTGCTCTGTGGTTGTGTCAGGAAGGGCATCCAGCATAAGAACAATTGCCAAGTCTTCGTGCGACTAGTTCGCTGTGGTGACCCCTGATGAAGGGAGAAGCCGAAAGAAGAAGAAGAAGGATGGAATTTGAATGTAAACACATATAAACACTAGGGATGCACAATATTGGATTTTTTGCCAATATCCGATATGTTAAAACTTATTTGGCCGATAACCGATACTGATATCAATATTTCATATACTTTCTTTTGTCAGAACATAGCCCTCTTATTTAGGCTTACCGGTATTTGCTACAAGAAATGTGTAACAGCTATAAGAGCTGGTGACATATTCAGTAACAGCCATATGATATTCATAGCACTTTAACTTATATTAAATGAAAGTTGTTAAATGTTATTTATTAGCATTAGTCACTTGCAATGCTGTCTCACTGGTGGAGGCTTGTTCCAGGTTCCTAGCTGCAGTGTGGGATCCTCTACATTCTTGTGCATGAAGGACAGCCTTTTTAAGATCAAAGTTTTTGTCTATTCATTGTGCCGTAAGACTAATCATGCTAACGGGGCTAACATGACGTCCAAATGTCTGTGGTAAAACTCACCCAAGTGCTATCGGCTTTTAGCTTCTAAATGACATCAGAAATGACGGCTTGTAACGCGGGTAAGGTTACGTCGGAAAAATATCTCCAACTGGGGACAATGTAGCGAGGCTCAAATTAGTCCAAAAATCTTCAGAATCTGACATCCTCACCAACAAACAAAAAACTTGCACACCGCTGACATTTTGAATTTTCCTCTCCGCTTTGAGATCAGGTAGGCGCGTGTGACGTCATCACGTTGTGCTGCTGTTGCAGGCATCCTTGTCACTGGGTTGTCGTGAAAAAAACTGCATCTTTTATTTCGGCAAGTTATTTTGATGGAATGGCCGATGTCCGATATTGAACTTTTAACGCTAATATTGTCCAATACCAATACCATGTCGATAATATTGTGCATCCCTAATTATTTTTTTCTTCTTTCGGCTTCTCCCTTGTCAGGGGTCACTACAGCAAACTAGTCGCACGAAGACTTGGCAATTGTTTTTACGACGGATGCCCTTACTGGTACAACCACAGAGCACGAGCTACCACAGCCCTCTGTGTGGAGCAGAAAGCTGATATCTAGGGTTCCCGGGGGAGCAGATGGTGTGGGTTAGCTGATATCTAGGGTTCCCGGGGGAGCAGATGGTGTGGGTTAAGGGCCTTGCTCAAGGGCCCAGAGTGGGGCAGATGAGGGTGGAGACAGGTGTGACTGCTTCACTTATCCCACCCACATTCTTGATGTTGTCTGTACCGGGGCTTGAACCGGCGATCTACCAATCACAAGCTCACCTTCTTAACCTCTGCGCCACCACTCCCACATTGTGTATCCCTAATAAACACTTTAAAATTGTCAGCCCTCTCATTCCCAATCATCTCTTTCATGGATGTCACCACTGATGGCCTTTTTTATTGTCACTTTGGCTGTTTACACAGGTAAATGCACATACAGTAGTAGTTGGAAGCTATTCACAAATTTTCTATATAATTTTTTTAATTAAGGGCACATTAATTATTGATATGAAAACAAATATTCATCCATCCATTATCTTTACCGGCTTCTTCTTTTTCGGGTCATGGGGGTCACTGGTGCCCATGTCCAGCAGCCGCTGTGTGAGTGGCAGGGGACACCCTGAACAGATTGCATATCCATCATAGGGCCACATAGAGACAAACAACTACAGGGAACCCCCGACCTACGACGCCTGCGACCTACGGCAATCCGGACCTACGAACGTATCATATTTAATAATTTAATAAAAATATTTATAAAAAAAAAAATTTAAAGCGTTTTTTTTTGTGTGTGTGTGTTTAAATGTTATTAATTTCATGTGTACAGCACTTTGTTGCAGCTGTGGTTGTTTTAAAGGCTTTATAAATTATATTTTTATTAAAAATGATAACTTTTTTCATAATTGCGCAACTTCCAGCCGTTCCAGGAAATGCCCCGGCAGCCATTTGAGGTAGTTCTGTTGTCCCGGCAGCTGGCTGTGAGCACTGTGTTTGTTCCAGGATTGCCTCATATGGATAAATTACTAAGCTGGAATCGCTCTGTGAACTCTGTGGACGTCTCAGCCTGGAGCAGCAGCCGCGGATCGATCACCGATCGCTCTGTCATCGCGCCGGACCGCCGCGCGAACACCAGCTCATGGCCTGGCTAACAGGCAGCTAGCAGAAGCTAACACAGGCCTCGAGCAGCAGCCGCGGTTCGCCGCGCTGCTCGGCCCGACAACATCAACGCATGGCAACCTAAGATGTCGGCTTTGACCATCTCAAAGTAAGAAATTATATTTTTATTTATTCTGTATTAATTAATTATTTTATTCTGTAATAATTTTACAGTATTGAATGTGCTGTGCTGAATAGCAATGTTTAACATTACTGCACACTACTGTACATGCTGTACAGTTACTGTGTGTGTTTATGGATGAATGTGTGGTGTAATGTGTTAGATAAGTGTTTGTAAATAAAGTTCTGTGCATGTTTATGGCCCAGTATGTCCGCTTGTTCAGTCTCATGCCGATAAATTTGTGTGCGGCGCTCCGTTAGCGTTATTTCCGCGACGTACGAACGAAATCAGGACCTACGAACAAGACAATATTTTCACCCCCGAGCTACGACAGAATCGAGCTGCGAACGGTCCTTAGGTCCGGAACTCGTTCGTAACTCGCGGGCTCCCTGTATTCACTTTCTCACTCACATCTAGGGAAAATTGAGATGTTTGGTCTGTGGGAAGAAAACAGTGCACCCAGAAAAACCCCACATGCACTGAGAAAATATGTTAACCACCCAGAAAGGCCTCTGGGCAGGAGTCGATCCGACAACCTTCTCGATGAGAGGCAACAGCTTTACCAACTGAGCCACCGTGCCACCAGAACAAATGTCTTCTTTGTTTAACTGGTTCTCTTGGTTCTGTGATGAATGTCTTTAAAGGTTCAGTATGTAATTTCTGGAACACGCTGGAACTTAGGAAAATTTTGAACAGAGACACGTTTCTGGTCCCTCCCCTCAGAGCCATATATGGCTCTGTTACCTTGCTCTGCTGAAATTCAAATTCAAGCTCTGTTTTTATTGGCTGATTCAAATTCAAGCTCTGTTTTTATTGGCTGGTTAACGGCGGGTCACTGTGGCTTTTTAGAAATGCTTTTAGAGAAGCAAGGGGACAATAGTTTTTTTCAGAGATTACTTGTCTAAAATCAGTATGTCAGAAGGTAGTGACAGAGTGAAGAAATATGTTAACAATATATTGTTAGAAAAGTTACATACAGCTCCTTTAAGGAACATATACTAACAGAAAATGAACAGCAAGTTTAGAACTATAACTGGGAATTTTAAAGCAGCAAAGTGTCAGGTGGTGAAGTGATGTTGTAACTGTACACAACACACAAGGAAGACGTTGGTGGCTAATCTGGACCTGGTCAGGCTGCCTGCCTTACATGATGGTTTGGTTCATGTCTCGAGAATCCAGACTTTTGGGCTGAATGGATTAGATCTTGGGGATTTTCTCAGGTACGTTCCATTGGTATGGTCATTTTAATTTGGACATTTCGGAAGCGAGTGGACCGACACAGACTGAAGGTAGATGTCATTAAAGTTCTGCCTGTCCCCAAAACAATCGTGTTTATCTGAAATTTGGCTCACTGACTGGCCTTGACAGGCCGTCTTATCTCAACACGCCTGCAGAAGTTTTGTAAACTTGATGCTCTCACCCTCCCAACCCTTCTGCTGAGGAATTCCACTGACTTTTCAGAGGAGCCCAGCTGAATAAACATTCTGTCATCATTTCAGGACTCTGGATTCGCCTCTGGCCGTCCTCGGCAGCCCCCCCCATGAGTGTGCACAGATCTCCAGAGGGAACTACTGTATATGAACTGAGTGATTCTATCTGAACTCTGCAGTGCCTCTACGGGCTGGCATGCTCACCGCCTTTGAGTCCCCTCCCCCGCCCTCTGCGTAATGTCGGTGTCATTATGTGCAATATTTTTTTCATTATCACATTTTTGACCTTCAAGCAGAGGTCAAAAATTACACAGTACACAGAGTACACAGATTGACTACTGTACATTCTGTGTAGAAGAGGAAACCTGAGGGAGATTGGAGACTGTAAGGTTGTAGTAGGGGAGAGCGTGGCCAGACAGCATCGGATGGTTGTGTGTAGAATGACTGTTGTTGCGAAGAAGAGAAAAATAGTAAAATCAGAGAAGAAGACCAAATGGTGGAAGTTAAAGAAGGAAGAATGTTGTGAGAAATTCAGAGATGAGCTGTTAAAGGCTCTGGGTGGTAAGAAAGAGCTTCCAAGTGACTGGGCTACTACAGCAACAGTAATTAGAGAGACAGGTAGGAAGATAAGGAAACCTGGTGGTGGAATAGTGAAGTGTAGGACGCCATTCAAAGAAAGAGATTAGCCAAGAAGAAATATGACAGTGAGAGGACTGAAGAGAGGAGACAGGAATATAAGGAGATGGGACATAGAGCAAAGAGGGAAGTAGCTAAGGCAAAGCAGAGGGCGTACAATGAGTTGTATGGGAGACTGGACACTAAAGAGGGCGAGAAGGACTTGTACCGATTGGCAAGACAGAGGGATCAGGCTGGAAAGGATGTGCAGCAGGTTAGGCTTATTAAAGATGGGAATGGGAATGTTCTAACAAGTGAGGAGAGTGTGATGGGAAGATGGAAGGATTACTTTGAGGAGCTAATGAATGAAGAGAATGAAAGAGAAAGAAGAGTGGAGGTCATAGAAACTGTGGACCAGGAAGTGGGAAAGATTAGTGAGGGTGAAGTCCGGAAAGCTTTGAAAAGAATGAAGAAGGGGAAGGCAGTAGGACCTGATGACATACCAGTGGAGGTTTGGAAATGTCTTGGAGAGATGGCAGTGAGGTTTTTGACTCAAATATTTAATGGAATATTTGAGGGTGAGAAAATGCCTGAAGAATGGAGAAGAAGTGTGCTGGTTCCCATTTTTAAGAACAAGGGTGATGTACAGAGTTGTAGCAACTACAGGGGAATTAAGTTGATGAGCCACACGATGAAGATCTGGGAGAGAGTTGTGGAAGGAAGGCTTAGACAAGAGGTGACTATCTGTGAGCAGCAGTATGGTTTCATGCCAAGAAAGAGCACCACAGATGCCATCTTTGCTTTGAGGATGTTGATAGAGAAGTACAGAGAGGGTCAGAAAGAACTCCATTGTGTGTTTGTGGATTTAGAAAAAGCATATGACAGGGTGCCAAGAGAGGAGGTGTGGTATTGCATGAGGAAATCTGGAGTGGCAGAAAAGTATGTTAGACTGGTACAGGACATGTATGAGGACAGCAGGACAGTGGTGAGATGTGCTGTAGGAGTGACAGATAGCTTCAAGGTGGAGGTGGGATTGCATCAAGGATCGGCTCTGAGCCCCTTCTTGTTTGCTCTGGTGATGGACCGACTAACAGATGAGGTCAGGCAGGAATCCCCATGGACTATGATGTTTGCAGATGACATTGTGATATGTGGTGAGAACAGGGAACAAGTGGAAGAGAACTTGGAGAGGTGGAGGTATGCACTTGAAAGAAGAGGAATGAAAGTCAGCCGTAGTAAGACAGAGTACATGTGTGTGAATGAGAGGGAGGCCAGTGGAACAGTGAGGCTACAAGGAGCAGAGGTCACAAAGGTGCAGGACTTCAAGTACTTGGGGTCCACTGTCCAGGAAAATGGGGAATGTGGTAAAGAGGTGAAGAAGAGAGTCCAGGCAGGATGGAGTGGATGGAGAAAAGTTTCAGGAGTGATTTGTGACAAAAAGGTGTCAGCAAAGGTCAAAGGAAAAGTTTACAAGACAGTGGTGAGACCAGCTATGTTGTATGGTCTGGAGACAGTGGCATTGACAAAAAGACAGGAGAAAGAACTGGAAGTAGCAGAAATGAAGATGCTGAGGTTCTCCTTAGGAGTGACAAGGATGGATAAGATCAGGAATGAGATAATCAGAGGTACAGCACATGTTGAACAACTGGGAGATAAAGTTAGGGAGGCCAGACTGAGATGGTTTGGACATGTCCAGAGGAGGGACAGTGGGTATATTGGTAGAAGGATGTTAGAAATGCAGCTGCCAGGAAAAAGACACAGAGGAAGGCCAAAGAGGAGATATATGGATGCAGTTAGAGAGGACATGAAGGTAGTTGGAGTGAGGACAGAGGATGCAGAGGACAGAGTGAGGTGGAGGAGGATGACTCGCTGTGGCGACCCCTGAAAATGGAAAAGCCGAAAGAAGAAGAAGAAGAAGAGGTCAAAAATGTGTTAGGAATTTTTCTGTCTCCAAACCCTATGTGTTATTTTTTTACCACTTTTATTGTCTGTCCAACATATCTCACTTGTAAATGAGTCTTCAAGGCGACTTATCTGTTTAAATAAAGGTTGAATGAAAACTGGCACCCTAACAAAAGAGTTAATTATTCTACACCAGTTTCTCTGCTTGTGAAGGTGAGATGTTTCTGAGAACACCCGTCTCATTTCTTTTTCTAAAGTACT
>JBBPBX010008299.1:32144-44069 GCA_038048925.1 Garcialebias charrua | reverse complement strand
TATAATGTAATAAATATAAATATATATATTTTAAATTGTTTTTATTATTTTTCAAATAATTGTTTATTTATTTAATATATTTTCCAAATATATTTCCAATTTTAAAAATATATACCCTATAGAAAATACACCAAGATCTCTAAACTTCCTTCATCAACATTGTTAGAGATGGGATTTACAGCACGATGAAAGGAGCCGGATCTTGTGCATCCGTTCCTTTCACTGAGCCAATCTTTTGAGCAGCCATGCTGTCCTGTCTGTGTACTTATGTGTTCAACACCCCTACCCTCCTGAGTGAATGACTGCCAATCACAGCTGCTGCGCTCCTCCCCTTTGCTTGTTTTAAAAAGACTGCATATTCCATCCAAAGCCGCAAACCTGGCTCTCGTTGAAGTGGTTGCATGACGAAAATCACATCATTTATACTGTATGTATGCACTAAACATTGTGCGATTGGTCAGAAGTTTGTGGGCGTGATTGTTAATGCAGAAAAGCGTTCAGACATTAATTTGCACAGCTCTTCCAAGACATGCTTACAGTGAAATGGCACAAACTCCTAAAAGGAGTTGCACAGACATTGTGCACGAAGTCTGTTTGCACGTGTGATGCTTCCTACATGACAAATTTGTGGCTATACGGCAAATGCATGGACGAAGTGGAGACCCTGGCCAGAAGAAACGTGATGTATACTTGAGTGGGAGGGGATTCCCATGAGTTTTGCACTGTGTCTCTTGTGGAATATGAAAGATGTGCACAAAAACAAACGTCCCACAACCATGTGACCGTGAGTTGACTGTTCGGCTTTGATGGAGTATGCAAGGCTCATTATTCTGTGGAAAGGCAAATGTGTTTTGGAAAAGGATTAGGTCATGGTATTTTTTTTATAGAATTCTGACATCTTTCCTACACATGACAGAGGAAATGTGTTATTTTTGCAACAAAACCAGATGTTACAGAAAAACAAGCACAGCACCCATATAGGTTCACAGCATACAGGTAGTCCTCGACTTACGACGTGGATCCGTTCCTACGCGGCGGCGTATACCGATTTTTGACGTAAGTCGGAATATACGTACATACTGCACCATACACATGTACAGTACTGTATTACCAAGCACTTAGCCTGTCCTAACACAGAACCCTACATAATTATCAAAAAACACATACGTTTGGGAGCCATAATGAAGGGCAAAAAGAGTTAATGGCCTACCAGGATGCTGTTGACGCCGTTCTCCTCGGTCCATCCACTGTACCTGTATTCCGTTTTCCGTTTACGACGTAAAACCGCACTCACAATACAGTACAGTATTTCTCCGCCACTGCACCGCGTACAGTACAATATTTTCCGCCACCGCACCGCGTACAGCACAATATTTTCTGCCGCTCCACCGCGTAAAGTACAATATTTTTCGCCGCTGCTTTACGTTTACAACATAAAACCGGTCCACCTGCCGCATTCCGCATTCCGTTTACGACGTAAAACCACGTTCACAGTACTTCAGTGCAGTGTATTCCTCCGCCGCTACGTTTACGACGGAAAACCGGTCCATCTGCCGTATTCCGCATTCCGTTTACGACGTAAAACCATGTTCACAGTACTACAGTGCAGTGTATTCCTCCGCCGCTATGTTTACGACGTAAAACCAGTCC
The DNA here is from genome assembly GCA_038048925.1 of Garcialebias charrua. Lineage (NCBI taxonomy): Eukaryota > Metazoa > Chordata > Actinopteri > Cyprinodontiformes > Rivulidae > Garcialebias > Garcialebias charrua. The sequence goes on along the minus strand of JBBPBX010008299.1, from coordinate 42,419 downwards.
ATCTACCGTATTCCGCATTCCGTTTACGACATAAAACCGCGTTCACAGTACAGTTTTGTTTTTTGAATGTCCAGAGGACCAGACTTAGCTTTTTTAGAGAGTACAGTGCAGTATTCCTCCGCCGCTACGTTTACGACGTAAAACCGGTCCATCCGCCGCATTCTGTTTACGACGTAAAACTGCGTAACTCTGCTTTTCATAGTAATATTTATATTTTTATGAGAGATGCGTCGTAACCACGAAACGTCATAACTCGAGACCGTCGTAACCCGAGGACTACTGTACTTGTACATTTATTTAACAATGGTTTAGCTTTACTTCTGAACTGCATCAAACAAGTCATCATGTCCTTACCAACATGCACACGCTCATATTTTGACAATCTTTGTGCAACGGGATCAACTCAACTACAGTTTCTCCTCCATTCCAGTAGGTGGCGATAATGTGCTGATTTGTCAACTGCATATTTGGGTTTGAACAACTTTTTTTTAAAACAATAATTTACAGCTGAACACTCTCACTTGCACTGAAAATGACCTTTTATTGTTTTGTTCATTTTATGCAACTAAAAGCGTAAAAAAAATTATATTAACGTCTGATTTTTACTATTTTATATTATACACAGAAAAAATCTGAAGCATTATAACTATTATAGTTTTGTTATTCTCAATAATAATAATAATAATAATAATAATAATGTCCATTTTTGTCATCTGTGTATGTTTCCCATACATAGACGAAATTCGTCTCTGCATTTAACCCAACCACCACCAGGTGGTGCAGTGAGCAGCCATAGAAAGCGCCCGGGGAGCTGGAGAAATAGGTGTGCACTCATAGACACCCCAAGGTGTGTAGTGGCCGGGGTTCAAACCTGGGTCCTTTGGGTCCCAAGTCGGAAGCCCTGCCAATAAATTAAAATATGTTTCCACAAGGTTTGAAAGTGCAGAGAAGTAACAGATTTATGTTGTGTGTTTTAGGCATGGAACGTAGTTTTGCACATGCGTGAACCAAAGTGTGCACGCTAATATTTCGGTGCGTGCAAAAACCGGAAGGCCTGAGAAGGTCAGTTCTGAGAGTGGACCTGCAGCCAGATACTTCTCAAATTCTCATCAGGATTACGTTTTTGCATCTGTGTTGTTTGTGAGTGAGCAACAGCTGTCAATACAATAGTGCTTATTTTCATATTTGTGCCCTTCGTTTGCCATTGTGTCTTTGGCAGCAGCTTTTATTTTTACACGTTTTCTGCACAAAGCCTGCACAATCACAAAAACCTGATAGACCCTCGAGGACTGATACAGACGACAAATTCTGAGCCACTAACATACATTACAAAGATCATCCTCCACTGATTTACCTTTTTGTAAAGATAATTAAAGTTCCAGCTTGATTGTGTTTCTTTAAAATAATTATATAGCAGTCCTTCGTTTATCACTGGGAATCTAGCCTGAAACCCCATTGATAAGTGAAAAACTGCGATAGAGGAATAGTAGTACAAGTAAGTTTATTTAAATATTTAAATATAAACATATAAAGGTGCTTTAAACCCTTCCCACACTCTTGCAATATTGTAAACAATGTTTCTAAACTCTAAATGCTCTAAAAGAGCACACAATGTCATGATTTCAACTCTTTGCCACAGCTGCTCTTTGCCACCTGCAAGCGCTTTTGGCCACACCCACTTCTCTACTCTGCACGGAGAACAGCTGATCCTGCAGCTTATCCTGCAGTATGGGCTGCACAAAGGTGCAGCAGGTTCTAAATAATTTAAAATCATTTATTTTAAATAAAAATATCATGCCAGTCGTGCGGCTCATCCATCCATCATAAACATAAAATGTCACATCAAAAGCGTTTATGGAAAACTAAACAACTTTTGTTTGCTCATCCACAGCGCAGTTTCTCTTATGTTTCACATGGTTTCCTCTTTTTATGACACCTGTGTTATTGTTTGACAGGTGCACCGCCACAGTCAGGACCAGTTTACACAACGCCGTTTTGGAGAGAAACCGTAGCTTCTTTGTTGCTGTTCAGCCGTTCATGTACATGACAATGGCGCTCCTGCAGGAGTTTGACATTGCCTGTGCGCACGACTGATGGCTGCAGCCAGCATTGTTTCTATGCTTGCATGAGTAGATGAGCAAAGTAGCATGGGCATATAGAAGAGCACTGTTTGTGCTGCTCACCCTGTTCAACTGCAGGAGCAACCCAAACCCCTCCTCAATCAAGCAAGCCCCCCTCCTTTTCTGTTCATGTTTGTCAATCACAATACATACAACCCCCCCCACCCCACAACGTTGGCCGAGAAAGCACATACCCATTCAGCACCAGTCTAAAGCAACTGTACTACATGTAGTCATTTCCTATCTGGCAACACCGCCTGGCATGGCACAGACTGACCACCTGACACATTTATGGCTCACCTTCTTGCCTCACTGGACAAGAGGAAAACAAACTTATAGTGGCATTTTTTGATTATTGATTGAGCAACAGCAAGTCAGTGATACCCTTAGATGTCTGGGGCTGCACCCACATTCCACTAATTATTTATTACCGTATTTTCCGGTGTATAGGTCGCACCTTTTTATGGTTTTTTCAAGGCCTGCGACCTATACACCAGTGCGACCTATATATGGCTTATTATCACTTTCGGCAAAACAAATTTTTAAATCCAGCTCATTTCACAATTACGTTCATTTATTAAGGAAAAGTTCAGCTCAGACACATATTTGCTATAATTTTTATCAAACAAATAATTGTTTTTAAGTGTTAATCTTCTTAAAAGCCTTGCTGTGCGCTCCTGTGGCAGACATTTGCAGCAGAGCTAAACGTAGGTGCGACCTATCTAGGGATTTTTCCAATCAATTGGTGATGATTGGACAATGCGACCTATACACAGGTGCGACCTATACACCAGAAAAGACTGTAATACACACTGTGTCGTTTTCTCCAACTCCTGCAACAGGTTTGTGAAGATACACGGCCACAGACTCGGTGCAGGGGTGTTCACGTGAATGCTGCAGGACGAGGCAGGTAGGATGAGAGCAAAGGTGGCAACACAATACTATACATGTTGTCTTCACCTCCTTCTACAGGTGTGCAGTGGAGAGCACCCTGTGCTCCAGCATCAACGTGTGGCATGGAGGCTGCACAGCTGCAGAAAGAAAAGCTCTGCAGAGAGTGGTGAAGGCTGCACAGAAGTCTGTTGGAGTCAGCCTCCCCACCATCACAGACATTTACACCTTCGGATACAGGAAGAGGACCAGCTGCATCATGAAGGACCACACTCACCCAGCACATACACTTTTTGCCCCACTCCTCTCAGGAAGGAGGTTAAGGAGCATTAAGTGTAGAACCACTAGACTAAGGAACAGCTTCTACCCAGAGGCTGACAGACTCATGAATATCTAACCAGAATAATCAAGAATCACATCATGTTGCTGCTGATCTGTTTCATGTTGCTGTGTTCATTCATACTCATCTGCTCACACAGACTCATGTTCGTGCTGCTGTTTGGCATATTGTTTTTGCACTACTAGTGCTTAGTAGGCCTGTCACGATAAACAATAAATCAATTAATTAAATGATAAATGAAAATTATCAACCTCATTTTCATTTATCGGCTTTATCAGTTTTTTTGCGTCTCTCTTTCTACTGAAGATGACAAAAGGCTCAACTCTAGTGCTCTTCACTGAAACCTCTTTCTATTTTCTCTTTCAAATCCATTTAACCATCCAAAATCACGTTTTTGGATCGTTAAAAGCAGCTAAGCCGAGAAGCTAAGCTACGAGCTAAGCTAACAGGCAGATCTCGGGGGNGTGTAAATGTCTGTGATAGAGGGGAGACTGACTCCGACAGACTTCTGTGCAGCCTTCACCACTCTCTGTAGAGCTTTTCTTTCCGCAGCTGTGCAACCTCCATGCCACACATTGATGCTGGAGCACAGGATGCTCTCCACTGCGCACCTGTAGAAGGAGGTGAGGACCGGGCTACTCAGACCAGCTCGTCTCAGTCGTCTGAGGAAGTAGAGTCTCTGATGACCTTTCTTGATCAGGCTGGTGGTGTTGTTGCTCCAGCTGAGGTTATCATTCAAGTGTACACCCAAGTACTTGTAGCTGGAGACCACTTCCACTGCAGATCCACTTATGTTCAGTGGGGTGTGGGTGTGTTTGTTCCTTCTGAAGTCCACAATCATCTCCTTTGTCTTCTTCACATTCATGTGAAGGTTATTCTCTTTGCACCAGCTCTCCAGGTGTTCCACCTCCTGCCTGTAGCTGGACTCATCATTGTTTGTGATGCATCCCACCACAGCTGTATCATCTGCAAACTTTACAATATGACAGCCTGGATGTTGTGGCTGCACAATCATATGTGAGCAGAGTGAACAGAAGAGGGCTCAGCACACATCCTTGAGGAGAGCCAGTGCTGAGGGTTATGGTGGAGGAGGAGAAGTTGTGGATCTTCACGGACTGTGGTCTGTTTGTTAAGAAGTCTAGTACCCAGTTACAAATAGAGGGGCTTAGTCCAAGTGTAGATAGTTTGTCCATCAGAGTTTGGGGGATCATGGTGTTGAAGGCAGATGTGAAGTCCACAAAGAGCATACGCACGTATGAGTCCTTCTGATCCAGGTGGGTGAGAGCAGTGTGGACCACAGAAGAGATGGCGTCCTCTGTTGATCGGTTCTCACGGTATGCATACTGATGAGGGTCCACGTTGATGTTGACGGTTGTCTTGATGTGAGACATGACCAGTTTCTCAAAGCATTTTGCGACTATCGGGGTGAGGGCCACTGGCCGATAGTCATTCAGACCAGTCACTGTGGAGCTTTTTGGGACTGGGATGATGGTGGCAGTCTTCAGGCAGGTGGGAACTGTTTCCAGGGCAAGTGAGGTGTTAAAGATGTCTGCCAGCACATCGCAGAGCTGATCAGCACATTCTTTTAACACTTTCCCGGGAATGTTGTCCGGACCGGTTGCTTTGTGAGGGTTGATTCTCTTGAGACTACTCCTCACTTCTGCTGCGGTAACGCTGAGACGCTCTTCATCCGGTGGTGAGGTGAGTCTGGTGCTGGGTGGTCTGTTTGGGTCCTCAAAGCGTGCATAAAACCTGTTGAGGGCATCTGGCAGAGATGGATCTCTGGGGCATTGTTCACTCCTTCCTTTATAGTCTGTTATGCACTTTAATCCCCTCCACATGCTCCGTGGGTCTTGTGATGTGAACTGACCCTCAATTCTCTGTGCATACTTGGCTTTGGCCCTCTTGATTCCAGCAACCTGCTCGCTCCTAGTCCTTCTCAGCTCCTCTGAGTTTCCAGACTTGAAGGCAGTATTCCTGGCTGCCAGCAGGGGTGCGAACTTCCGTAGGATGTCGTGGGTCAAAACGCAGGCTGTTCAGCGTTCTCCTGGAAAACTTCTGGATGCCGATGCCATGCCTATAATGACACCAACATGAAAAATGTGGTTCATATCTAACACATATTAGCAAATCTGTTTGTAGAAGTTTTTTTTTTTAAATGTCCAAGAACTATTCCAGATCTTACAATTGTAGAAAACATTTAAAACCGTGCATATGTGATTGCATTTATTTCTTATCTAGTGCAACTAGAAAACAATTAACAATAATTAACACAATACAATAAACTACAATTGTAAAATGTTCAATAGTTTTTTGACTGGAATAAGACAAAATAAGTGATATTGTATTATTCCAGTTGTTGGTGAAGTTTGACTGAAAGTCACCTTTCTGGGTATTTGTGTTATAAGCATAATATGAAATCTCTAAAAAAGCTAAGTCTGGTCCTCTGGACATTCAAAAAAACAAAACAAAACAAAGCAAAAAAAAACTGTAGAAACGTTTCGTCTTTCGTCCGAAAGACTTCCTCAGTCTGAGGTGCTGGGTTCAGCTCAGTCTTATAAATAGCACCCTCTCACAGTGTTACACAACCAGTTGGCTGATGACAGCCGAAACCAGCTGCTCACATGATCAAGGAGGACCATCAGCCTAACAAAGGATCGTTAGCACCCTGCATGAGCATGCATCAGGGTATAATATGAAATGTCTTCAGGAACACTGATTAAACTCACTTTAAAACTTGCAGCTCATGCCAAGTAGCAGGTGCAGTTCGTTTTTGGGCTGTTCCATGTACAAGGCAACTGGGTGCAGGTTGGTTTAGAATGTATTTCCAGCATGGTTGCAGCCACCTCCTTATCTGCAAAAACAAACACAATATATAACCATATTGTGTGTGTCATTATGGAATTCACATGCAAAATATATTGTTTTTAATATATTTAAGATTTTCACACATTTTACGTCTAATAAAGTGTAAGCTGTATAAACAGTGTGTCAAAAGTGCAAAAGTAAATACGTTCTCAAAGATAATTAAATTTTCCCAGGAAAGCTAATAAATGTATCTCTTGGGATAGTTCTTATTTTTCACATCACAACATCACCAATTGTCTCAGGTTGTATTTAAGACATAGTTTACAGAAATCAAATAAGAAATAAGGACGCTGTGAACATTTGTGTGACTCAAACGTCATGTTTTTGTTTACATACTGTGCTAATACTGACAGCTCTTATGAAGACATGGCGCTAGTTATAGCAGCTAACAGAAGATGTTAAACCTGTAACAATAACCAAATCAGTCTAAATATCAGAAGTATTGGTGTGAGAAATTTAAAACATTTATTTCTGACGCTTGGATAATACAGGTTGTTGACAACTACACACAACGACTCACCCTGCTGGACATTCGCAAAAAGCCTGAAGGAGTTCCCCATTTTCCATCAGCGCACACAATCACCTCCTCTCGTATCCGCGGCACAATGTTCAGGCATTTTGACCAGTGGTTGTCCACTATTTTAAGAAAACAAGCTTCTAAATTACAACTAGCTATCATTACGAAGCTCCTCGGCTCCTTCCTAACCCCCCTGCATCCGGTTTCGGCTTTTTGCTGTCCAATCAGAACGCTCTTTTTTTTTTTTTTTTGGAGTCTTTTTTTATGTTTTTATAAAAGAAACAAGTACAAAAAAAACTTACAATGTCAAACATGGCTCGAGACTTAAGGCATGCATAGCACAAAAGAGAATAAAGGCACATAAACAAAAACAAAAATGTGTTTTGGGCAGCTTACAACAGAAACAACAGCTTACAACAGAAACAACAGCTTACAACAGAAACAACAGCTTACAATAGCTTACAACAGAAATTCGTTACAGATTGTTTTAGTTTTTAAAGCTTTGGCATTAGTACAGTACTTTAAAGTAGCTAAGTAAGAGGAAATATAATTAGAAAACACTATAAATCTAGGTTTTAGCAAGGAGAATTTACAACTGTGGATGTAAAATTTGGCTAAGAGTAGTATTAAATTTACAACAAAAACTTTCTTACTTGAAATATTTGGACAAAAGAAACCAAACAGTATAATTTTAGCGTCAAATGGTAGGTCAATTTCTAACTTTCTATTTACATACATGAAAATGTCTTTCCAGAACAGCTGAGTATGAGAACAGTCCCAGAAGAGATGGATGATGGTCTCCTCAGAGCTGTGGCAGAGTGAACACATTGGGTCTACGTTTGGACGGTACTTGGAGATTATATAGTTTACAGGATAACATTTATGCAGAATCTTTAATAATAATAATAATGAATTCAATTTATAACGCGCTTTTCATTAGTGAAAATCTCAAAGCGCTACACACATTGAATGCTACACACATTCATACACAGGTAGCGGCAGACTACCATGCAAGGTGCTTTCCAGACCTACCGGGAGCAACTCGGGGTTAAGTGTCTTGCCCAAGGACACAACGACACATGGTGTGGGGAACCGGGATTCGAACCGCCAACCTTCCGATCGGGGGACGACTGCCATTACCACTACACCACGGCCGCCCCGCTTTAGGGACACTTCTCGAATCTTATTAGTTATAAAGTATTTCTAGGTAACAACCAAACATCTTTCCAACAGATATCATTAAATAAATTATCCCAGAAGAATATAGAAGCAGGTTTACTAATACATTCTCTAATTATTAATTCTCTAATACATTTGTTATTTGTTTTTTCACTTAAAAAAGGGTCAGAGTTACCAATGAATAATTCTTCAGTTAAATAGTTCGTGCTGTTTTGTACAGGATTTGACATCAACATTTTTACACCAGATGGAATTGCATCAAAGACAATTGCAAATTCTTTTGGTAGTACTGGAAAGTTATACGTAGTTAAAAATTCACTGTAAGAGTAAGTGTTGCCGTCTTTGTTGAATAACTGATGTACATGAACTATTCCTCTGTCAAACCAATTTTTAAAGAAAATAGATTTATGTTTAAAACAAATGTCTTTGTTATTCCAGATATAGTATTTGTGTGGAGAGAAATTGTGTTTGTGAACCAGAGTCCAGCACAAAAACAGCTGTTTGTGCTCGTTTCAGGCGAGCTTTGCGTGATGACGTCAACTGGTAAAATAGACCTTTAACAAACTGCAGACACCGTTTGTGAACAGCACCGGTGGAGGTCGTTGGAGGTTGTACAGGTGGTAAGAGGAGAGACAGGTGAGGAGGAGGAGTCTGTCTCTCCTCTTACCACCTGCACAACACTAACGGTCAACGCTAAGTAGCCGCTAATGCTAGGTAGCTTCTGTCGCTGTTCTGACAGAACTCGCTACACACCTGAACATGATCTTCTTCACTACTTCACACTTTAGCCTAGGAGGAACAGTTTTCACACATTACTAACCTGGAAACACGAGTTATTAATGTCCGTGAGTGAAGGAGCGAACTTCCATCTTCTTCCTCAAACTTGGTCTGAGGAGGAGGAGCAGTGTTGCCAGATCTCGCGACAGAAACAAGCGAATCACTCTTTGAAAACAAGCCCCAAAACAAGCCCAACTGGCAGCCCACCCCATTGTTTAAAACAAAGGCAGTTTTTAAACATAAATTTATTATGGCATTACATATAAACAGCAAAATTATGCTTAACACTTTGAAGAACATATCCACTCTAAAAAATAATCGGGGACCACCTGTATTCAACTTTTTTATTTTCAGATACATATCCATATAAGATATTCTGAATGGCGAAGAAGGAGTCTATGATTTAAACGGCTATTTTCACACACACCGTTCAGATTTGATGAAGTTATAGCGGAAAATGTTCCCCATCACATACTGAATCCAAATCAAAAATCCAAAATGCCCAGCATAGATTAAAAGAAAACAATTACAATACAGGTGGTCCCCGACTTACGAGCGAGTTCCGTTACTACGACTATCTCGTAAGATGAAAATTCGTTTGTCGGAACACGAAACACGTGTCGCTCGTAAGTCCGGATTTTCGGTCGTAAGTCGAAAAATTTATGCTAGCGCTACTACGAACACTCGTTTTTCAACACAAACGTACATACTGTACTAGTTCATAAACATGCTCAGAAACTTGTTTACAAACGGTTAGCTAACACACTTTCATCTAAAAACCAACATGTTCTCACTCCTTACTCGTCATATATTGATGTTAAGGGTCAGGGTCCCTCCGCGTCACATACTTGATGCGTTGGGTCGCCCCTTCTCGTCATTTTTGGTGTGCTGTGTGCTCTCATTGGTTTGTTTGGGGTTCAAGGGTCAAATAAAAGGTGAATGGTTAAGTTTATAAGGTTAGGCTTAAGGTTTAAATTTTGCCAGAAAAATCATTCCTGTTCATAAAAAAATAAGTAAATATGAAAGTGCTTCACTATCCAAACCGGAAGAGAATATCACAACTTAAAGACCATGTAAAGTGAAATTAAATGTGTGTTTTTAGTTTGTCACATGGCATAAATATGTGTTATTAATCACCCATATAAATCTGACTGATTAAAAACATTGTTTACCTTATAAAATTAAGTCTCAAAAATCATGAAAAAACATGATTTTGCCTTGCCCTGGAACGCTGGGGGCGTGTCAGTGCGTGGGCGTGGTTTCAGCGCAGCTGCGCTCGTGTCCTGCTCCTGAGCTGACTGTGGAGAGGCAGACAGCAGAGCCAGTAAACCTGCTCTGTTTTTATCTGAGTTCTGTCTGTAACAGCTACTTTTTCCAAGAGTTACGCTGTTTTTGTAAATAGTTTTCTTGTGTGTTTTTAATCTGGAATGAATAAAAAAAAAAAAAAGAGTTGTACCATGCGGGAATTGAACCCGTGGAGTTTGGGACGGAAGGCAAGCGCTTTATCCATTGACCTATCCAGGCACTACAGATACTCGGTATAAAACCACGCGGTATAAAAACATGTTATGATTTGTACGGGT